>ML786097.1:1441151-1458514 GCA_009831015.1 Picea engelmannii
TTTTGTATAGATGAAAATGATGAATTTACTCATTGAGCTCTTATTTTAAGGTATCCTACCAAGATAGACTTTGAGAAGGCATTAGAAAAATGGTGGAGTTTTGAGGAATCCATTCTCATGAAATACCATATTGAAATCATTTTCTGCGATGATGCTTATCCAAAGGCATGTATAATTAGCATTGTAATAATGTTATGGAGATGATGGAAGTTGAAATATTTGGGGAATTTCATGAAATAAATACCAATGTCAATATTGCCATCAACATGTTTTATAAATTGAAATTGTGGTATATATATATATATATTGGGGAAATCAACAACCAGTTGGGTGCGTACTCACATGACACCTGGTCATGTTATCCAACTGCTACCACTATAACCCTAGGCATGCCAACGCTGCCCCTCACGTGGCACACAAGGCTAGTCGAGGATGTCGAACTAGTGACTTCACATAATGGAGTGCCTTAACAATAAACTGCAACAACGACTGTTCTACACCCCGAGGAATGAAATTGTGGTATATTACGCTCAACACAGTTTGTGATTTTTTTTTGTCAATACCACATTGAATTCCATATCTATTATGACACATTTGTATATTTCTACAAAATTCATTGGCAAGGTGACCCTCCTCCTCCCACAATGCATGATTTTGTTTTAATTTATTATGCAGAAGGAATATCGAATATGTGTTTTTAAGTAAAACATGTATAGGTGGAAGAATATGCTCTGAATGTGGTAATATAAAACTATTCCATAGGAATTTTCCTATTGATCCCACAAACTTTGGATTGTCAAATATCATGGTCACGTGGAGGATATATGCATATGTTAGAATGAATTCATCATCTTCTTCTAGTTTTTCCTGTAAGAGGATTTAATTTCTTGAGGATGATATCCCTATTTAAAAATTCATGCAGAAGTTTCAAAAGTAGATTTATAAATATGTCAAACACCCTCACATGTCTAGGTGGTAAGGTTCCCAACTCAAATAGTCTTGTGAGGTATTTGACCTAGGACCAATATTATAAATGGTATTTCTTGCTAAGAATTACACATTTTCTCCCTAGAGAGAGATACAAAATGAGTATTATCATTTTGACTAGGTATTAACTTTTTAGGTGTTTTATGTGTAGATTCCCCATATAAATTTTTAAATGGGATTGTGAACTAAAATTAAATTTATAATGATGAATCAATTCTATTTGTAGGTGTCTATATTTTTACATGTCTTATATGTTAGTGTCCTATAAATAGGTTTTGAGAGTCTGAATTGAGTTCAATGTGTGTTGTAGGGTAAATTCATGCTCTTGTCTTAAAACGACCATGGCATTCTTTCTTAGGTGAAAGTGATTTTATAAGTCAACAGGTTTTATGGTTAAATAGGGTCTTATAATAAATTATGAATCATGTCAAATAAGTTGTGTTATCTTTGGTGTCAAAATTGTCCTAAAAAGGGATGTGGGTTTTCATTTCATCAAAGGGTCATGATGAGGGGCCATGTGAGTCGATAATAGTCAGTTAGAATCAGTCTTGTCATGTAAAAAAAATCTCATGAAGATAGATCCATTTGTGGCATGTGACATCATAAAACGGTTAGGTGCTACACAAGTTGCTACACAGCCTCCTAATGCTCCACAATTCGTTAAAGAAGTACAATAGGGAAATGATTGGTTTTATTGGTTGTTTAATTTGATATTGGCATTCAATTACCTCATTATTCATGCACAAAACCTTCTAAGCACCATTTTTCCTATCTGCAAATCGCAAATCCTTCATTCAAGTTCGCTGCGCACAGACTGCAGGGGACGCTACATTACAATGCTACACAAATTTGTTGTGCGCATCCTTCTTTCCCTCTTGTGCCCCCTAACTGCTAGTTTTGGGTCTCTGGTTGATGTTTAATAGTAAGACCTTTCTTATCAACCCAAAGACCTAGCATTTTCCTTAAAAACGAGAGCCATAACCTTTGCTTGCACAAACCCTAGCTTTCCCTTTCATTGTGCATCTGTTGTTGCTACGTTTTCATCTTGCAAACAATCCTCTCATCTCATTATCACAAGAAAATAAACATACACTAACATCATGGAAAATCCAGAAGGAAAAAAGAAGACAAACAAGAGAGGTGACATTGTTAGGTTCGAGCCTCAAGATCTGAAACTTGTCAATGCAGATCTAGTAGTCAGGGTTTCATTTGAGCAAGATGGGTGTATCCGATTTTGTGAAAAGATTCAAGGATACAACATGAAGATCACCAAGGAGTTTTTATTGATTTTTTATGGGATTGGAGCTAAGGTGGGCAACATTCAATTTCAAGTTTCTGAGGACACCATCACTGCTGCAACAGAAATTCCTTCTCATGGAGAGAAATGGTTTAAAGATATCCAGCTAGATCTGGCTTATTAACATGAATTTTTGAATCCTGAGTTTAGGTACATAGAATTTGGAGCCACAATACCCAGAGAATTGTTATTAGAAAATCATAGCAAGTTATTGAGGTTAATTCAAATATTTTTCACCTGTGAGGAGAGGTTCACTAGGGTTTACAAAATACCACATCAGACTTTTGATGCATTTCACTGGAAGGAAACCCTTAAACTTTCCCTATTACCTCTGAATAAACCTAGGGAAGATCGTTGACATAGTACAAGCAATGAAATACTGGGTTGAATCCATCGTTTTCCATTTTTCACTGATAAATTTGTTGGTGCTAGAAGAGCTCAGAAAAAAGAATGTGACTTGTGAGTCCTTCTTAACTTCATCAAGGATAGCAGCAAAATCTTTCAACAATTTAGAAAGAAGGAAAGATACCCCTTCATTTGTAGAAAACACCATCACATATGTCCCTGAGAATTATGTCAAGAAGAGGACAAGAGAAATTGAATAACTTGCACTGAGCCAACAAGCCAAAAAGAAAGGAAAAAATATCCAATTCTCTCTAGAAGCGGTTGAATCTTCTAGTAAACCAATTAATAGGTCTGGAAAAAAAAGAATGCCTGCCATGCACACATCACATGAACCTAGTGAAGCTCAAGAGGCCATTACAGAACCAACTCCATCAGATGAAAAATACAAGCTGATCATGGATTTACAAGAATAGTTGAAGAAGGCCCATTTTTTCATAGCACAACTATAGAATGAGAACATAGAGATGAAGAAGAGATCCATGGAAGAATCCTTCAAGAAATATACCCCAATGACAGGAGAAAAATTAGTTCTATCAACACCAACAGGTTCCAAAAAAAAAGGTAAAGGGAAGGTAGTGGAGCAAAGTCCAGAGGTGAAAGAAATACATAAGCCAAGTATTCCTTTGACAAGATCCTCAGCAAGAAAATTGCATTCTCAGGAAGAAATTATAGCAAGGAGCCAACCATCAGAAACAAAAAAAAAGAAGACTACCCATGGTGAGGATCAACATAATTTCAACAGACTAAAAAAACAACTGAGAGAACCACAAGATATGATAATCCAGCTAAGGGAGGAGAATATAAGAGCAAAGATGAAATTTATAGAACTCTTAGATGATTGTGAACTTGTAATAGACAATGTTATATTCATGGTGAGAAGAAACCTGCCACTACATAAGCAATTGAAGAACATGTACCAACAAAATATGACTTTGAGGAAAGAGAACAATACTCTGAAGCAAAACTTGTAGCAGGTGGATATTGAAAAGAAAGACAAGTTTGATTTTATTGCTGAAGAAACATATTTGAATTTCTAGAGTTGGTTCACCATTTTTGTCTTTTTTCCTTTTGTCATAAAATACATCAAAATCCTAAGTTGAAGAGGTGGAAGAGGTTCTAGAGATACCAATCATCATCATGAGGCCACAATCACCAACAATCATCATCATTTCTCAGCCAAAGTAAAAAAGAATGGATAGAGTGCAAAAAGGGGGTTTTGTTGTGCAAGTTTGTTGCATTTTTGTTGTAGGTTCTTGTTGCGCAGTGACCTTGCTATGCAACTATGAAAGAGCATTCGAAAGGTGTCCAGATCGACATGGAAAGGTCAACAAAGGCGCTAATTCATGTCCAATGAACACCAATATTGTAGATCATTATATTAGGGACTCAATATTTGTTTTTGTCAAGTTGTCATGATGTAATTAATGAGTCATGTTTGACTCCTTCCTTTTAGCAGTTAGTTTCGATTTTGTTGCCAACATATCTTGTAACCGTATTTTAGCTTAGATAGGCAGTTGGACTCGAATTTTTGAGGATAGAAGATGTATTTTCTATATATTTTGGGATCCTTCATGAACTCAGGGTTTGCAAGTGAGTGAGAAAGTGTTATTGAGTGCATATTGTAAGTTTTTTCTAAGATTAATAAATTTTGAGACCAGAAGTACCTGAAACTTGACATCATAGATACATGTGATTATTACTTTTTTATCCTTGTTCTTTGTTTGTGTATGTGATCTCACTGTTGAATCAATTTATGTTCTATGTTTTCTTCTATATGTTAAGGTGAAATATGTGTACATGAATTAATTTGAACCTGATGCTCTGTTTCATATATTTTTAATTATTTTTCTACTACAATCAC
Source organism: Picea engelmannii (assembly GCA_009831015.1). NCBI lineage: Eukaryota > Viridiplantae > Streptophyta > Pinopsida > Pinales > Pinaceae > Picea > Picea engelmannii. The sequence goes on from ML786097.1 coordinate 1,445,702, forward strand.
CTTGGGATTCATCCTTGATAGATTCCTTGAGGGATTAGTGTCTTCTTTCTGTTATTTCTAATACAACTACATCTAATTGGTATATGGAACTTTTTTTTATCTTGCCTATGATAAGCCATTTTCCAAACCACCAATGTCCAACAATTTGTTGATCTCTAACCTATGACTCCATTTCTCAATGGAATTTCCATCTGCTTTGCCACCAAATCTATAAACCTTGTTTTATTCTAGAGATATAGCCTTTGAGTTAAACCAAATCAATCCTTTCATTGATTGATTTGAAAGAGAGAGCCCTCTCTGGGTTGCAAGGGATAACTTCCAGCCTCAAGTTGGTTTGTGGTTACCTCTGTGCCTATTTCCTCCTCAACCAAGGAAATCATGGAGTGATAACATTTTGGCACTGTTTCCAGGGAGCGAAGGTGAAATATTCCCTGGGATAAACGACAAAGTTTATATTTAACTTCTGATGGTGAACATAAGCCAAACAAATGAATGACGTACCATTCACCTGGCAACTCCAGTTTTAGATGAATCCAAAGCTCAAAATTTTCATGGCGACTCCACTGTCCAAAGACTTAGTGGCCTACAGACTTTCTTGGTGACTCCATTGCTTCAAGATGGATCACATATCTACAAGATATGCTCCAATGAATTGCTCTCACATTCTCGGTTTTCCAAATCGGATGCCTTGCATAGATTGGAAAACTTATCTCCCTAGATTCAAAGATGGAAAAGGAGACTGTTTCTCTTCATTTGATTAGATTTCATATGCATATACGAAAGCTTGGGGTTAAATTCCATGAGGATTGTTTAATGAAAATGTTTATGGCTACCCTGGAAGGGAAAGCAAGATCATGGTATGAAGGGTTAAAACCAGGTAGTTTATATCCTCTTAGATATTTTCACACAATATTTTATGAGCATTTCAAAGAACACTACTCGTCCTTATTTCATTTTGTGAGCACTTTGAGAACTTCATTGAAAATCTGGAAAACATGTATGGTGATGGGGAGTTTATGGACGATGAAATTATAGAGGCCTTTCATGAGAACCCTTTCCATTATCGGGAAGAAAAAGTAGAGACTACTTTCCATGGTAGTCAGGAAGATTTCCAGCAGAACATAGTTTCTCCTTTGACTGTAGATCATAATTCTAATGTTCAAATTCATACTCTTATCCTTGAGAATGATGAGGATATTCTACAGTCTTTAGAAAATTCAAAGGGAAAAGAGAAATGTGTGGAAAATTTATCAGATTTTGAAACCTTTCAATCTTTTCCCAAGTCATTTATTCAAGAAAAAGGTGAAAAACAAATGTTTGTATATAACAATTGTCTTTTAGAGCTTTATGAAAGAAATGTAGAAGCTAGCTGCCACAACACTCAGGATAATTCTCAGCAGGTTAAAAATGAAACTGATCAAGATTTTAATGATGGAAGCCATGTTCTTCCTGATCTTGTTGAAGAAATTCAATAGCCTTTAGACATTTCAGAAGAACAAGAAACATAAATGATTGGTTTATCAAATGTTGAATCAACTCAATTTTTTCATGAGTTATTTGTTCAAGAGAACATTGAAGAACTAATAGAGCTTGATAAAGATAATGAGCATAAAGCTAATTTACTTGTTTTATTTGAAAATCAAAATGATTTTCCTATTGAAGCCTATGAAGGGTCATTTTTAGAAATTCCTCAGACACATACTAGAGTTGTTCCTACTGAAGTTTTTCATGAGCATTCAGAACTTTATTTTTTGAGTGATAGAAATGAAGATTTTAATAAACACACTGTTAGTTTTCTATTTGACAATGATCATGAGGTTTCTTGTGAAGAGTTTAAAGACGTTCAAAGAAGAACATTAAAGGATGAAGATGGTCATTTTACTTTTTCTCATCAACAAGGGGAGATTCTTCATTTTCTAAAAGATCCAATGACAAGCCTGTTGGAATCATCAATGGAGATTGGTTTTGTGTTGTTTATGGTTTATGTTTATAATTTTCAGAATTTGGGGTTGTCTTTGGAAAAGCCTTACTTTTCCTTTGAGGAAAGCGTAAGAAGGAAGCAATCAAATAGCCATTTGCTTGATTGGATACATTGGAGTTGCGATATCACTTGATTTTGCAGAGATGTTTTACCAAGTTAGAGTAGGATGGTTTGTTTCAAATAAGCTCAGCATTCTGAGCATCTATTTCAGCAGTGAGCAGTTTGGTTTTATTTCAATTTTCAGTTTGCAACAATGTTTTTGGTTTTCATATTTCAGTGTGGGAATGGATTTAGATTGGAACAGGTGGTAGCTCCCAATTAGCAACTCACAGGTTTGGAACAGGTACAAGCATCAGTTTGTAGGTTGCAAGTGAAGAATGACAAGGTTGGAATGATTATATGGTTTGGCATTGGTCTTTGGGTTCTTTGTCACCTCACAGAGAGGATGCCATCCCCATTAGAGCCGATGTTGACACCCTATAATTTGTATGCCTAGATGCTCATGATGATTGGAAAGAGGTAAAAACATTACATGCCTTAGGCGAAAAGCCTAGGTGAAAAGCCTTTTGTCCCCAAAGGTAAAATATTTTCATAAAAGAGTTTTATTATTCAAAGCCTCGGCCAAGAATTACTTTTATGCCAAAATAAAAATTATATAAATATATATATATATATTATTTTAAACTATTTTATATAGTTTTGAATAAGTTGTTTTTGGCTAAAATTAATATATTGAATTTCTTAACCCTATCCTAATCCACCAAAGCTCGAAGACAAGGCCATACGATAGCACCAATGCCTGACACCGGGTCAGCGCATAAAGTACCTAACGCCAAAGACACAAAGTGTCAAGCCATGAGGAGGAGGGCCCGTGAAGAGGTTGTGCACAACGCATAGATATAAATTGAAACCGTCAACATATCTAAACAACAAAAGAAAGTTTGCTTCTGTGGATGTGGGATACCCAGTAATGAGATTTGAACTTCTGCGCCAAGTGTCAAGCCAGCACACCCTCGGGTAAATGAACGTCGACAAAGCATACAGAGCGCCAAAAAGGAAAAGCACTAGGTGTGGAGGTATTCAGTTCCAAGCGCGCCATATACCATATCAAATGCCAAGCTAAAAGGATATCGTCTATCAATGAAAGCATCAAGGTGATCTTACAGGTATTGATGAGACTATCACAAGCATTGACAACACCCACATAACCTCACTGAGAGTCAAATGAATCCACCATTTGCCTTTACTTCTAGATTCACCTGGTCTCCAACTTCTGCAATTTCAAGCTTACCCAGGTGATTCTTTGGTTCATCTTTCTTCGCCACAAGGAACCAATTCAAAGATGAAGAAGGCAGTGCATAGTCCTATGATCTTCATCTGATTTGTGCTTTAAAGGATCAATAGGGTCCTGAGAAACCATAACATGCAACATGACATAGAGGCTACTTTGGATGAAAACTGCAAGGCAGAATCTCCAAGTTCTGGACTATGTGAGGTGGACAATAAAGAAACTGTTGATAGGCGTGAGCAATTGAAGGCCTGTATCCAGAGGGACTTCATGTTTGATGAGAAAATCTCATCTTCATTTTTACAAGGTGTAATAGATTAAGTCATGCATCTTTATGTCATCTCAGTTTGAAAGGAAATTATGTATTCCATTTTGATTGGTTGTCCTGAGCAAAGCAGTGAATAGGTTGATAGATTGTAACAAATATATTAGAGAAGAAGAGGGAATATTATTGGCAGAGCATGAGTGCAGAATGCTCTGAAGACTGCATGAAAAAGACATGGCGAAAGTGTTGTACATGTCTCTTTTGCAACGAGATGTGACCTCCATACTATGAATCTCAGTTAGATGATAAGAGCAATTCAAAATTGATGCAGAAGTTTTCATGGGCACACAAAGTACATGCAGATTATATCAGCACATGTAATCGGATACCATGCACAGGTCAGATGAGTGGAGAAAGTTGAAACAGGACATTCGCTGCGCAAATGCTGAAGAATTCAGTTGCGCAGCGAATTGCAAACACGTTCGCAACAGTGACAGAGCATCTAGAACGCCTCCAAATCAACCTGTATTAGTCAGCGAGCATGCCACCTCATCTGCAACGAATGTCAAGGTCGAAGAACATCAGGATATGGATTCGAAGATCTCTTTTGTCAAGTTGTCATTTTGTAATTAATGAGTCAATTTTGACGACTCCTTTTTAGTAATTAGTTCAGATTTTGTTGCCAAGTATTTTGTAACTGTATCTCAATTTTAGGATGTCAGTTGAATTCTAATTTTGAAGGATAGGAAGACACTCTTGTATATATTGAATGAAGCTACATTAGCTCAGGGGGGTTGGACCTGGAAGAGAAGAAAAACTATTGTGCTTGTATTTTTTTTCCTGTGATTTTGAATGAAATATCAATAGAGAAGTGCCAAGTATTTTGCAGCAGAGCTTTATGTGCCAGTTGTTTTCCAAGTCTGTATTTTTCTTCATGTGTATGCTTTCCTCATTGTTCACCATATTAATGTTATTTCTTCTTGTTTTGATTGAGTAAAAGTGATTCAGAATTCATTGATAAAAATGCTCTGAGTACTTTTTTTTCCTTCTATAATTATATGGAATTCATCCTGTGTTAGATGCTTCATATAATGGACTATTACTCTTCATTCTTCCACCATACTGCAACTAGCTTTTAAACTTGGGAATACCGTCTTCCTTTCCTCTATTATAAATTTGCTCATTTACGAGTTATTGATTTTTCACATCATAAGTAGAGTTTATGGTTTATCCTTCACTCGGATCCGCCACAGGAAAAGTTTTAAATCTTATTATTACATACAGATCTGACCTTTGTTTCGCGCTATTGAACTTCGTTGAGTTTTAGTTAGAAAATCATTGAGAGAGCCCTTTCTAGTAAGAAGGGTTAGAGTCCAACCTAAAGTCTGTTTGAAGGTTGCTTTTGTAACTTGCCTCCACAGCCAGGGAAATTTACGGAGTGATAACATTATATACACATGGAAAAGAGAGTTTTTATGACATAACAAAACTATAAAATCAAGGATGTGATTGAAGAGTAGCATTTTTTTTTTATGTAAGTGATGATTGTGATCATGACAAATTGTTTGTTCAACATTGCTTTGGGTTGATCATGAATCATTTTGAAAGAATAGGATAACATTTAAATAACACTAGATTTGTTTTGATGGTTGTGTGGGGAAGTTCAAATCGAATCACTCTTGTTACTAGTTGGGCTAGCTTCACAAGGAGATAGGAGTTTGGAATACTTGGAGATTTTATAAAATGGAGCATGGAAAGAGTGAATTGAGTATTTAATAAGTACCAAAAGAGTCATGATGTAGTCGAAATCAAAGAATTTGTTGAAGTGGTTGATTGGTGTAAATCACATTTAGGACATGAAGATCGCAAACATGTGAGACCATTGAATAGGTAAGAGATTATAGTGTGAATTGAAAATCAAATTTCCATCATATTGTGAAACATATGCTGAGTAGAAAAATTATATTTGATATTTAATATGATGTAGGTTATTTTGGAATGTTTCTCTTAGAGATGTGAATATATCCATGCATTGGTACTCTGAAACTATAGCCAGAATGAAGGATTTACATTCTGTTCGAGTAAAGACATGGGTGAAAACTTTTCCATTATGACAAGAAAGTATTCATAATTTTGTGGATTCTGTGTTGATGTAGAGGGATGTGCACTATATCAATGTGAAAATGATTAATATGTGAAATAATAGAAATATGTCCCTCTTAATCTAAAGGGGCCACATCCAATTCCAACATGGTAAGAGATGGATTTTGAAGAGTTTGTGGTTTCAATGGATCATGATTCAATTTTTGATGTTGTTAGGGAAGGTATGTGACTTAATTAGTGGAATTTTTACAAATTAATGGTGTTTCTATTTGGTGCCTTCAACTTAATAAGCAATCTTTCAAACTTGAGTAAATGTATATTGATTATTATTTTGAATTGTGGTTGTAGGTGATGTATTTGTTGTCATTGTGTTAGCATTGAGAGTGACCCTTAGACTGCAAGAGGATAATCTCAATACCCATCAAAATGGAAATGTATTAAAATGGTTTGAGTAGGTGGATTAGTAAGACTGCAGGGAGAGGAAAATATAACAAAAGTAATTGCAGATCAGTTAGGACCGTTGGGCTATGGAGCCATAAGTATCGTGAATAATGAAGGAATTTAAACTGCCTATTAGACAAAAGTATTTATGTGGTGATGAGGAGAAAGAACACAGAATGTGTCTGAGTGATAAACTATGAAACATGGGCAAGATGATAGCAGATCCTCTACTACCTCAGGAATCCATAGATCAGAGAGATTACATCCAAACAAGAAGAAACAACAAGTGTCTAGAAATGAACCATGAAAGATGGGCAATATGACAACATATCCTCTACCGCCTCAGGAATCCATAGATCAAAGAGATTACATCCAGACAAGAAAAACAAAACAACACGTAAACTAAGAAGATAGTTTGATAAAAACAACTCAAAAGAATCTTCAATAACATAATATTCACAATCCAAGCCCTCGGGCCTACAAACTGAAAAATATAGATCCCTTCTACCAAAACTCTCTCGGCTCTCCAGCCTCTGAAAATCCCCCCTCCTACAAAATCTCAAACTAATTTATTTATAATCAGATCGGTTCACAACTACTAGGAGTTTGATCTGGCCATCCATTCAAAGATTTCGTCTGTGCATCCTTCTGTCAGAATGTCTGTGTATCCTTCTATCACACGTGATCTCAGATCAACATGGGCCTGTAGGAAAAACCTTCCATAGGGGTACCTTAGGCTGACAGTTCTATCTCCATAGCCAGACCCTCCATTCCTTCTATTTATGGAGTGAGTCAAGGTTTCAACCACCACTCCTTTTTCATTAACTGAATCCTCCTCGGGATCGGAGAACGACTTAATGCCTAGGGGGTGGCCATGTGCTTCTCTCAAATTTGTCGTTATATAAGCACATGATTGTCGGTCCATCATAAGCGGTTTGGATGCACACCACTTTTGAGCCCCCAATTCACCACCTTCCGCCACGTAGCTCTTTCACTATACCATGGTTTCAATTGCACGACCACTCAAGGATTTTAATGCTCGAGCAAGTTGCATCCCTACAATGAAGCATGGCTATTGATCTAGTTGTGTTTCGTGATCTGGGTAGCCCTGCCAATTTAGCACCCCTGCTAAATTTATCCATTTGCCAAATTTAGGATCATTCTAAACGCGCTTGGAGATGGCGTTAATTTTGGTGCTGAACAAGAACACTTCTCGGAGGATGATCTAACGTGGTGGAGTGACATCACTATATTGATGTGTCATGGAAAGAGAGGTGACACTTGTCAGCAGCCAGATGGATGCCAGGTGTCATGACTGATGAGAGTGACACATGTATGAATTGATGATTTCCACGTATTTTGTCACTTCAGAGCTTGGGAGAAGTCTGCATGTAGATATGGAGTTCCGAAGTGAACGATGACCATCGATCTGAGGAGGAAACGTGACAGTGATATGGGTATTCTGATAGAAACTAATTCAGAGGAAAATGGAAGCAGGGAAGATGAAACTCCTGAAGCCCAAACTCCCAAAGTAAATCATGATCATCTGATGGAGAAGGACATGTGGCACCTGATCTTTAACTCTGGGGATTCTGTCTGGCGCTAGGCCTCGCGCTACTTTTACATTTTGAACACACATGAGTCATTGATCTGAACTACTCCTGGGATCTCCGTCATTGGAAAAGCAAATCTGCCCACTGCTTGTATTTTAAGCCTGAAATGGGCTTCTTTGAATGACGTGTTTGGACGTTTCTGTGCAACAAAGGACTTGGTCATCCTGCGACCCTTTGACAGCTTTATGTGATAACACATTGCATCACTGGGAAATAAAGAGAATGTGGACTATTATTTTATGTGATGAGAAAAATAAAAATCAAGTTGGTTTGACCATATCAAGATGGATATTACACATACTAGATTGGTGACATGGTATTGATGGGTTAGTTGTTTAAAAAAGTGAAAAAACAAGGTGATTGTATTATCTATAGAGATTTTGTGCCTAAATATACATCTTTCCAATACAATCATTTGGTGATATCAACTAGGATGCAACTCATGGAAATCAAAGTGAAGAGAGGTGAAGCAAGGAGATGGAACATGGAAAAAGTTGTCCATGAATGTATTATGGAGACTTGTGTTCCTATAACCCATTGGATTAGGTTCAAATATTATCTCCAATACTCGTATCAAGTGCAATAGATATACTCATTATTATGAAATAGACAATGATACAAATATAAATTTACCTACAATCCTTATTGTCTAGTATTTCCCATCAATTAACTCTCTAACAAATCTACATTCATATATCAATATGGATTATATAAACCTTTCCTCTAGGATACCATCCTATTTAATCCCGAAAAAATATAACTTTTCATCTCCCTTGTTGACTCTTCACTTTCCTCCCTGCTTGTAACCATTGTAACATTGTACAATATGTTTCCTTCTTAGGTCGTGCACAATAATGGTATTCCTCTCCTTGTACCTAAAACTTCACCTTCCATGCACATTGCATCAACTTCCATAATGAAACACTCTTAATGTAAGATTTCTGAATTTGTATGCCTCTTGTTCATTTCTCTATCATGTGGTTCTCTTCTAGGTGCCTATACCATATATGACTAACCTATTGTGCACTTGAACTCTATACATATAAAAATTTCATATGCATTCCCTTTCACTCTTCCTCTAGCATACATATGTTTTGAATATTGTTTTCATTGATGTCAAAGACAAGGGAAGACTATAGATGTCCAAGATAAAGATTGCAAGATGGATATGGTTGGAAATATTGTTTTTGGACTTTTGATGCTCAATTTGGATAGCCTGTATTTGAAGACATTTTTACTCTAAATACCTAGCTCAAAGGGATCATAAGTTATATGGTTGAAAATTTGTTATGTTCCAAATGCTTAAAATGCGATAATAGAACAAAAGTACACCATGTATGACAATGTGAGTGTGGAGCACAAATCCAATATAGATAAAAAAGATGAGCTACACAATAATTCCTTAAATAATAGGAGAACCTCCTCCACATAACCAAATACATTCATACATCACAATTCTCATTTCCTCAACAATGAATACATGATCTCTATATATACCTATTCACACCTACACATGAGGCCCCTTTACTATTAGACTTACCTATCACATATATATTTACAAATTACATGTACATTTATCCCCATATATTACCCCCCTTGGGGTCATATCACATACATTTAACCCTATATATTCCCCCCTTGGGTCATAGCATAATACCCTCCAAAAATCTTTGTACTCAAATCTTTGCAATTAAAGGCTTCACATGTGATGAAACAAAGTAATATGATTTTTTTATGTTCCTACTATATTCTTTCCATTGATGATGATTCAACCATCCAAAATCAATTCTTTTCGGTCATAATCCTTGGTGGCTAGTTGTTGCATAATTTTTTCCATTGATTCCATGTATTGTTGTTGATTCTTCTCCAATTTGCACTAGATGTTGGTATATGATACTATATTTTTGAATAATGGTTTTGTTGGACATACCGACCACATTGAGAGGTGGGGGATGAATCAGTGTGATGATCTTTTTGCACTTCTTACAAAACTTTAGTTAGCAATACCTTCAAACATATTATTAATTTGTACTTATCTACTTCCATATATCAACAACATTCATCAATAAGAGAGAACCATAAACCATCACCATAATCAACACAAATAACATGAGACATGTATGTAGAATTTTGTATTATGTGTTATAGGAGACTACAATATTAGGGTTTTATCAACATCAACTTAAGAGAGAAACAACTCCAAAAGAACACCAACTCTCAATACAAGACTCATCTTGTAGATCTTGTATATCCCCAAGTACAAGACACTACTTGTGGACATAAACCAATCTGTCAATAGATACATGACCTATTAATATTGTAGCTCGCGTATGTACATTATCTTCCTATACTGAAACACACATATGTACACAATCTTCCTATACTGCAACAAATGTATGTACGTGTTCTTCTCTCTATCAACCCGAGTACACCTTTATAAAACTAGGGAATTCATTATTCTGCACTTCTTAAACTTTATTGCCTCTATTATATCCATCTACAACTTGTCACTGCATCCAACCTGTCACTGCAACCAATCTGTGTTCTCCTAACCATAAACAAATCTACACCATCCAACGACCTATGCATGCTCCTCATGCATACACCATCACAGAACATAGATATCCCTCAACCATATCGGAACATAATTACTCTACTAACTAGCCACCATCTACCATATCCAAATATCAAAACAACCATACAAAGAATGCTTCAAACACTCACCATAACATGAGTAAATCTAAGCATAAAGACAACATATAACCATACCATATCTTCTATAGCATATCTAAACCAATAGACTATTGTTTTGGGAACTTTCTTAAGACTTCAGGAACCTGGTACCAACACTTAATCAAGATTTTCATGCCCTTTCCCAAATGTACACTCCCTACTCTCCTTCATCCCGCATACATATGTGACCTCTCCCACTGTAGCCCATGTACAACTTCAAAAAACTAGGGTTTTCTGAACCTCCAAAACTTTCTCCGTCAAAATTCCTTGCTACCTCATACTTACAAAACTTTTGATGCATGCATGAATACCTGTAATGAACCTTTCACCAAAAATAGATCTTCAATATACTCAAATATTTCACTTAATAAGAGACCCTTTCTCTCTTATTTATACTTCTCCAAGTAACTTCTTCTAGGGGTTATCTTCTAACCAACTTACCTAACTTCCTTATTTTGGGGCTAACCCACTTCTAACCACTTTATCCACAAATAGTAAACTCAACACTTCTGGTTGCAACTAATTTATTTTTAATTGTTTTCTTGTTGCAACCAATTAACCCATGACTAACCACTTTGACTGGTCAACTTCTTCTAGGATCTTCTAGAATAATTTGACTTATTTGACCTTCTAGATGCTTCTAGACAACACATGAGGGTTCTCCAACTTCACATGGCCATAAATCTCTAACCATGAGGATTTATGTGACGTTCCACACATCACTAGAAATGACATGACGAGCACTATCCATATAGAATAGTCTCGCTTGAAAATTTGTTGATATTCATTACATTATTCTTCAAACAAAATGGGGTTCCCTAAACACACTTCTAGGATTTCTCAATCACCTAACCATTTGCACTTCACAAAGCGTCTTCCTATGAGGGATTTCACCATAATGGGACCACTTTGGAATTCATCCATTTGTTACTTCCTATCAACCACGATAGGACAACAATGATCAAAATTTACATCAACCCATCAATACATCAATGATACAAACACATTTCTAAGAACGTACTTGACATAAAAACTTTGACATCAATGACAATATAGTACAACAATCACCCCCTTTGGCATTGATGGTGTTAGCGTCATAAGTCACTCCTGGATTGAGGCAAGAGAAGAGCCTAATGCCCATCAGTTTTATGTCACAATCTTTTTATAAAAGGGTGATCGACTGGGAGTAAACTCAATACAATATCATTTTAACTCATAATTCTGGACTGAGGCTATGCATGGACAGGTGAGGTCTTAATCTAACTTCAGTCAGCTGGTTGCAGTAAAGGTGAGAAGAAGGAAGACATTTGTGAGAAAGTGCAAAGGTCTTCTATGAGAATCAAGCTTCCAACAACCCAAAGAGGAATAATTTAAACACAAGAACATTGAAAGAAATCATGACAACGTTAGAATAAAACCTTTATATAACATTGTCACAATGATTCATGTGACTCATTCAATCATAAACTCTTTCAACACTAGATGGAAACCAGGTGGAATAAGAAGCTGACTATCATTAGACAAGAAATTTCACATATAGATACATAACCAGGGAAAACCAGTGCTTCATTAAAACTGTACAACAGGGAGCTTATCTCTACCAACGATCCCTACAAAAATGGAAAAAATGCCTACATATACTCAGAAAGGCTCGGATTCCTGAAACACGATAACATCCAGAGTTCAATTCTTGACATTGAGGAGCTTCTTTGTCAGGATATGCATGCAGACATTGGGCAGACTTCCCATGTAGTCGTCTGTCAGACATGATCTCTATCAGAAAGCATTGACAGTCTGCCTCTACGCTCGTCTTTTCCCAGCCTTCTATTTATGGTAGGGGACGACATTCAACCACCATCAACTACCTCAATAACTGCTTTCTTGGGATCCAAAAAGGCCCAATCAACTTCTTACCTTTGAGACGTGGAGGCCTTCTCACTTCACCATCTGGAGCTGAGTTGGAGTTTGGTAGGGATGGCTAGGTGGAAAAGGATGAGGCGATGGGTGCGAGAAAAATTGGACAAAGGTGGCCAAGTGGAGGGGACAAGGAAGACAGGTGGTGGGAAGCAAGAGGTGGAGGCAAGAAGGGAAAATGTGGTGGGGCACGCTTGGTCGGGGATACATGGTGATATGAGGGAGATGACATGGAAGGAGGAGGGGTAGGTGTCAAAGAGTGAAAGGTGGAGTGAGAAAGGGGATGTGACATAGAGAAGAAAGGAATAGGTGGCAGGGGAGAGGTGACTATAGGCTGGGATAATGATGAGTGGAATACATATGAAAGGATAGGGAAGATAGGAAAAGGGACAAAGGGATGTGACTGGTAGGCAGGAGATTTAGTGGAACACAGGTGGCAGGAGGAGAGGGAAGCGGTAATGGAGAAGGAAGCAGT
>ML786097.1:1458573-1502994 GCA_009831015.1 Picea engelmannii
GGGGTCTAGAATTTAAACTGGGCCGTAGATCTGAGCACACAAATCTCGGTTGCCCAGATCCATGCACTCCTTAGCGCTCATTCCAGACCCCTCGCCCTCATTAAAGGCATAACGGTGGGGGGGGGGTCTGGAATTGGACCTCATCCGTAGATTTGGGCATGTGGATCACGACCTCCCGGATCCACGGACCTTTTAACTCACATGCACCCGATCGCCAAATTTGGATAAGTGGGTTTTGACCCATTTCTTTTTCATTTTTCCATCCCAAGGCCCAAACCAACGAGGAAAACACCCCATTACAAGAATTAGTGATAACATTAGGCTCCATGGGGGATAGAGCCATCCCTATGATGCTCTAAGAACTCAGTTTGCAGTTCCAGTGCCTACTATTGGGTTATGGATTCAAGCTCAAAACATCCTGCTGAAAATACAGGCCAAAAGGTAAAAGAAAAACAAAATACACATGCATGCTCAAAGAGCTTATTTATGTATAGTCCTAAACTAATAAGATCCTTTACATGGGGCTAGATTAAAGTGAACTTCCACCATAGCCAATCAAATAACTTCATGAATGGAAGCACTCCTATTCTGCCAATGATCACTAGCCGATGATGTAATTGTGACAGCAGAATAATTACATCCTTCAGCTTCCATCCTAAGGATGAAGCTAGGATGAAGCTGGGCGACTATAAATATTGAAGGAAATACAACTCCGTGTATTCCTTCACAGGCTCATAGGACTAATGGAAAACTCCATAAAATGAGTGACGGACAACCTCCTTGGGTACGCAACTACTCACACATGGTTGAATCTCTCTGGTAAGCTTAGGTGCATGAGAGGCTAGTGTAGGCTGACTAATATCAGGCGGTGACTGCTCATTGGTAGGCTCCAGACAGGGGATAAAATACCCATGTTGCTGCTCTTATGGTTCCTCCTCTTGGCTCTCCCATGGGTCAGAGTCATAATCCTCATAGATAAGACCTATGGGAAAGCTCTTCTCCTCAATATGCTGCTCATCTATGATTGTTGGAGAAGATAACAACTACATATCTAGCCTCTCCTCTTCTTCACTAGGATATTCATCAAATATGGGCTTCTTATAGTCAGTGCTTGAAATAACTTCTTCATCATAAACCATGCTGCCCAAAACATCCATTTAAAGGACAGGAATATCCTTTGCATCATCATATGAGTCAAAAATAGCTTGCTCATATCCAGGCCTTTGAGGGAAAGGGCTCTGAGTAAAATCAGTTTCCATAATAGGCTCATTCTCTACACTTTCCTCACTAGGGAAACAAACATTGTTTTCATCTGATGCATATGAACAGGGAAGACAATGAACTGATCTCTGATCCAATTCATCTCCATCAACCTCACAACCTACTTCTGAAAAAACTATATGTTGAGTGAAATGGTTGTATCCCTCACAACAACTATGACAAATTAACTAAGAGGGATAAAACTTCTGATAGTGAGCATTGAAAGTTGCGTGAAACTACTCCAGGGAGGAAATTCTAGCAGGGGATAGGGAGTAAAACCACTGACAGGCATCTCCCTCCAATGAGAAACTAAACATCTTCATCAAGACATCCTAGTGAACAAAGTTGTGCTCAAGCATGCATATATGAAAATTAAACAGATGCTCACCAAGATGATCATGCTCACTACCTTTGAACCTTGGAATATAGTCATCCCATTCATTTATAGGTGACACTGGATGGGGATAACCAACTATGGCTAAGAAATTGAAGGGGGCAAACCATTTGTCTAGGATAGCCTCCATATCCCCTTTGAGTTGTCTCCCTTAGTGGATTTGCCAACAGATTTTGCATAGTGTAGTCACCATGGTGAAATATAATGTGTCAGAACAATGTGTCCAGCTTCAGTTCACCATCTAAAACTGAATCTCTACAATGTGGATCTTTTTAGGGAGCTTCAGGTGTGCTAGAGGGAGTTGTGGAGTGGAACTTGTGGAGTGGAACAATGGAGTTGCCAGTGGATTCACATCAATGGAGTCACCAGGTGCACAGTAGCAATCTTGGAGGACTCTAATGTCTGATGCACATTCAGAACCAGATACTCAATGTCGTTCAATCCTAGGGAAAATCTTCAACTTCATTCCCGACAACGACACCAAAAATGTTAGCGTTGGAAGTCATTCATGGATTACGGCAGGAGCAGAGCCTGATGCCCATCAATTTTATGTCATGATTGGTTTATAAAAGGGTGATCGACTAGGAGTAAACTCAATACAATATCGTTTTAACTCATAATTCTGGACTGAGGCTATGCATGGATAGGTGAGGTCTTAATATAACTTCAGTCAATAGGTTGCAGTAAAGGTGAGTAGAAGGAAGACATATGTGAGAAAGTGCAAAGGTCTACTGTGAGCATCAAGCTTCCAACAACCCGAAGAGGAAGAATTTAAACACAAGAACATTGAAATAAATCATGATAGCGTTACAATAAAACCTTTATATAACACTCTCACAATGCTTCATGTGACTCAGTCAATCATAAACTCTTTCAACACTAGCAGGAAACCAGGTGGAATAAGAAGTTGACTGTCATTAGACAAGAAATTTTAGATATAGATACATAACTAGGGAAAACCAGTGCTTTATTAAAACTATACAACATGGAGCTTAGCTCTACCAACGATGCCTACAAAAATGGCGAAAATGCCTACATATAAAATGGAGCATGGAAAGGGTGAATTGAGTATTTAATAAGTACCAAAAGAGTCATGATGTAGTCAAAATCAAAGAATTTGTTGAAGTGGTTGATTGGTGTAAATCACATTTAGGACATGAAGATCGCAAACATTTGAGGCCATTGAATAGGTAAGAGATTATAGTGTGAAAATTGAAAACCAAATTTTCATCACATTGTGAAACATATGCTAAGTAGAAAAATCAATTTTGATATTTAATATGATGTAGGTTCTTTTGGAATGTTTTTCTTAGAGATGTGAATATATCCATGCATTTGTATTGTGAAACTATAGCTAGAATGAAGGATTTACACTCTATTCGAGTAAAGACATGGGTGAAAACTTTTCCATTATGACAAGAAAGTATTCATAATTTTGTGGATTTTGTGTTGATGTAGAGAGATGTGCACTATATCAATGTGAAATAATAGAAATATGTACCTCTTAATCCAAAGGGGCCACATCAAATTCTAACATGGTAGGAGATGGACATTCAAGAGGTTGTGGTTTCAATGGATCATGATTCAGTTTTTGATGTTTTTAGGGAACGCATGTGATTTGATTAGTGTATTTTTTACAAATTAATGGTGTTTCTATTTGGTGCCTTCAACTTAATAAGAAAAATTTCAAACTTGAGTAAATGTATATTGATTATTATTTTGAATTGTAGTTGTAGGTGATGTATTTGTTGTCATTGCACCACTGGGAAATCAAGAGAATGTGGACTACTATTTGATGTGATGAGAAAAAATAAAAAATCAAGTTGGTGTGACCATATCAATATGGATATTACATATACCGGATTGGTGACATGGTATTGATGGGTCACTTGGTTAAAAAAGTGAAAAAACAAGGTGATTGTATTATTTATAGAGATTTTGTGCCTAACTATATATCTTTCCAATGTAATCATTTGGTGATATCAACTTGGATGCAACTCATGGAAATCAAAGTGAATAGAGGTGAACCAAGGAGATGGAACATGGAAAAAGTTGTCCATGAATGTATTATGGATACTTGCATTCCTATAACCCATTGGCTTAGGTTCAAATATTATCTCCAATACTCGTATCAAGTGCAATAGATATACTAATTATTATGAAATAGACAATGATACAATTATAACTTTACCTACATTCCTTATTGTCTAGTATTTCCCATCAACTAACTCTCTAAAAAATCTACATTCATATATCAATATGGATTATATAAACCTTTCATCTTGGCTACCATCCTATTTAATCCTGAAAAATTTAACTTTTCATCTCCCTTGTTGACTCTTCACTTCCCTCGCCGCTTGTAACCATTGTAATAGTGTACAATATGTTTCCTTCTTAGGTCGTGCACAATAATGGTGATAATGGTATTCCTCTCCTTGTACCTAAAACTTCACCTTCCATGCACATTGCATCAACTTCCATAATGAAACACTCTTCATGTAAGATTTTTGCATTTGTATGCCTCTTGTGCATTGCTCTATCATGTGGTCCTCTTCTAGGTGCCTATACCATATATGACTAACCTATTGTGCACTTGAACTCTATACATATAAAATTTCATATTGATTCCCTTTCAATCTTCCTCTACCATACGTATGTTGTAAATATTGTTTTCATTGATTTCAAAGACAGGGGAAGAATACAAATGTCCAAGATAAATATTGCAAGATGGATATGGTTAGAAATATTGTTTTTGGACATTTTATGCTCAATTTGGATAACCTATCTTTGAAGAAATGTTTACTCTAAATACCTATCTCAAAGGGATGATAGGTTATATGGTTGAAAAGTCGTTATGTTCCAAGTGCTCTGTTAGCACCATGAATTTCATAACGAATATTAGAGTTTTTTCAACAATTTGCAAAGTCATGCTTGTTAGCACCCATATTGTTTTTATACCTAACATCATCTATTATCTCCAAGGGTCAGTTTCAAAAGGAAGCTTATCATTTATTATTTCCATTTCCATTTGCAATTCTGTGCTGTGCAGAGCACTTCACTACGCAAAGGTTTTTTTCGCACAGAGGATGTCATCACGCAATGGATTTCATTGTGCAGTGGGCTGTCGCACATGGGATGTTGTCGCACAGTGGATTTTGTCACGCAATGGATTTTGTCGCGCAGTAGATTTCATCGCGCAGTGGGATTTCGCACATGGGATGTTGTTGTGCATAGGATGTCATCGCATAGTGGATTTCGTCACGTAGTGGATTTCATCACTCAATGGGATTTCTCCCATGGGATGTTGTCACGCATAAGATGTCGTCGCACAATGGATTTCGTCGTGTAGTGGATTTCATTGTGCAGTGGGCCGTAGCACATGGGATTTTTTCATGCATAGGATGTCGTCACATAGTGGATTTCATCGCGCAATGGATTTCATCGTGCAGAGGAATCTTTCACGCAAATGATTTTCCTGTGCACAGGCTACAGGTTGCGTTGTGCAAATGACTGGTTTAGTGGTCAACTTCAAGATCACTTTATGACCAATTGAAGAGGAATTTTGAAAATCCCTGAGAATTTTTTGTTGAGGAAAAACCAAATAACACAAACTTCTCTCATATTTGAAAAACGTTTCATATTTTGGGATATTCGAAGGAATCTTTGAGCCCTATTTTTCAGCTTTCATGATTTCCTATCCGAGACATGTTTTTGCGACACATATTCCATCCAACTAGAGTTGAATTTCAAGAAAACGAGAGATTTTTATTTATAACGAGCTTAAATAAAACAACCTCTCTTAGTTTCAGAAAATAGTTTTTTATTAATGATATATGATGTCATATTTAACGCCTATTTTCCCAGTTTGTTGTGCAATCCGCAACATTTTTTCTATAGGTTACTGTTGCGTAGCAGACTTATTGTGCAAAGGTGACAAAGTGTCCATAAGTGCACATGATGACTCATCAAAACCATATGGTCAAATTTTTATCATGATCAATGATTGTAAAGAATATTTTGGTTACGATTATGATTTGTCAAAGTGGGGTTTTCTATTTTTAGTGAATCCGTTGAAGTTATTGTTCTCTTTCAAAGAAAATAGATCCATGATTCTAGGAGGGAGTAGCTCGACCCTAGCAGCCAAGGGTGAAATTATTTTTCTATATATGGGGATCATTTTCATGTAAACAAGATTGGTTGGCGAAATAGTGTAGACAGTGACTATTGATTGTAGTTTGTTTTGATCTGATTGAAACTTAATGCAAAAGTCCTGAAGCTTTGATGAAAAGATTCTAACGGTGGTAGTCTGATGTATTGTATTCTTTATTTGCGTATGTGATTTCCTGTGATATTATATTCACATCTATAATTTTTGTCTAAATCAAAACGTGATTTCGAATCTAGAATTCACTACATAGTTCTCTAGATTCGTGCCATTTAGACAAACCATGTTTCTTCTAAGTTAACTCTGAATTCATCCCCAATGGTGCTCTAAGTTGCTTCATGTGTTTTTCTCTCTCCACACACAATGATTTTTAACTGGATATTGTTTCTCATTTAGCCTTTATCCTCTCGAGTTCAGTCACTGAGTCATTTGTTTCTATCATTTTCTTAAATCGACTCCATTGCCCAATGGTACTTTCTCTCTTGTTTGTCCTACCATCCCTTTTAAAAGAAAAATAAACTTGTCCTATTGTAGAATCGGATTTCTGTGCATTTATTGATGAAATATTTGAGTTATTACCAGTCATTAGACATACGAGAGAGCCCTCTCTGATTATATAGATCATAATACAATCTAAAGTTGGTTGAAACAATTACCTCAGGGATTTCTTTGATACATCCCAAAGAAATTACCGAGTGCTAATATTTTGGTGTCGTTGTCAAGGATGAAATTGAAAATTTTTCCTGGGAAAGAATGACACGGTTGAGTTCTGAGGTCTAAGAGCATCAGACACTTAGGCACATATTGGTTGTATTTCTTCTATGGAAACTCCACACATCAAAAAATTAGTTGAAGGTGATTCCACTGGCAGAAGAATCCAGAGCTAAGGTTTTCATGGCGACTCTAATCAAGATTCAAATGTGATTCAAAGACTCCACTGGAGAATGAGACCCGTTGACAGAGATATGGAAGGGAAGTATGGAAAAATCAAGTAGTCGAGCTTAAGTTTAGTTCAAGAAGTTATTTTCTGTTTTATCAATATCTTCTTGTCCTTTCATGAGTTTTTCAAAAGAATATTTCTTCACTTACCGTGTTTAAATGAATCCCAAAGATCTACCCTTGTATATCCTTCATTGCAAACTGTAGGTATACCTCCTTATTGTATAAGAGATATTCACCAAGCTCCTTCCTATGAGCCATATGATGTTTGTGATCATTCTTTTGAGCTTAATGAAACAAAAGCTAAAATTGTACCTTATGTTCTTAACCCTTCACCCTCAATAATTCAAGAAAGATATAGTCCTCTTAAATTTCCTTCCATCCTTCACGACTTTCCTCTGAAACATTATAAGTATCTTCCTAGGTTCGATGGAGATCTTGATGGACAGTCAACTGATAAAATAATTCATGTCTTTGAGAATTTCATAGACCATTTTGAGATCGAACATGATGATGTGTTTATGAGATCCTTTTCTCAGTCCTTACAAGGAGATGCCAATGCATGGTTTAAACATTTGCAGCCTTAGTCGATTAGCTTGTGGGATGAATCGAGGGAATATTTCCATATATTTTGGGGTGAGAGAAAGTCATGGGATATACTCCTTTCAGAGTTCTATGCCATGAGAATAATGAAAGATGAAACCATCTAAAATTTCAGCAGAAGGTTTGCTAGTCTTTATTATAAATTGCCTAAAGAAGTCCAACCTCCTGAAGTTGTTTCCATGCTCCATTATGTAACAACCTTTCAATCAAACTTATATTTTCTTTTGATGGAGAGGAAGTCTATGTCTTTGCAGTAGATGTTCAAAAATGATCAGGAATTTGAAGACAATATTCAGGCACGTAAACAAATTCAAAATGAGGAGTTGGATGCTAAAGAACATGACAATGAATATGAACAAAGAACAGTTGATTTGAATCTTGAGAATAGGGTTAATAATATCATATGTCCTCTTCATGCTTTAAATGATGATGATTTTGAAAAGGATTGTAGTCCACTTATTGAAAAAGAAGGTGCTAATTTATCTTTTGATCCATCTCATGATAAGCATGTGGCTGATTGTTTTATGTATTCATTTGTAGACAGTCAAGAAAATGAATTTGCAAATCAGCGTGTTGAAGAGAAGGTTGATGTCCCAAGATTTTTCTTATTAGATGACATTGCAGATGTTGTTGATTTTCCTATATATGATGAATATGTTCATGATTATGGTGTTGACTTCCTAGAAAAATCATCTTCATTTTCTCTATCAGAAAATGTTCCTTTTCAGCAGTATAATGAGAGAAATCAGCCTACATATCATAGTTACAAAGAAGGAAGTATTGAATCAGTTGAATGAAATTCTTTACCTTTATGTTTTTATTCATTTAAATTGTTGAAAGAAAATTCTAAGATCATCACTGAAGCAAAGGAATGTGTGTTGATGCCAAATCACACTGATTCACTTGAACAAATTGACAAGAAATTGCAACAATATTCTCATGTGTTTAATGACCCTGCTACTTGTTATGTAGAAGGTCTTGTCAGTTCAAAATTGCATCCATTGGTCGAAGATGAATATGAAAATGAGTATGTTCAACAATCCAAATAAATTGAAAAATGTGCATATGAAAATAGTGAAGAAAATGAAGAAGGTTTTGAATTAGGCAAAAGAACCTTTCCATTGTGTTTTGCATCTTTCAAATTGCCAAAGAAAAATGTTTATAATGTTTCAAATCAGAAATCCTCTAGGCATGATGTTGAATATGAAGAAAGCAGTGGACTTGCAAATGAAAATTGTCTTCCATTATGTTTTTCTTCCTTTGAATTGTTGAAAGTAAATCATGAGATAACAAAGGAACCAGTGAAGTTTGACTGTATTCACAGTGACATTGTTTTACATGAGAAAATTGTTATCAATGAAGAGGACCAACAACCTTCTCATACTTTTAATGACCTTGTTGTTGATTACATGGAAGATTGTTTCAGTTTAGATTTGTAGCATGTGATCAACTATTGTCTTGGAAATAAATATGATGGTCAATCAACATCAGTGTTAGATATGGAATGCTTACCACTGGGGGTTTCATTTCAGCCAACACTATCTTCTGATTCCGAAGATTGTTATTTCCAATTGTCTCAACATATTTTTCATCCCTTTTGTGGTAATCAACAAGTTGAATTACATGAAAACAAGGATGGAGTGGAAGGGGTGAAACATGATTGTTGTTTTATGTATGTTCTGGAGGATCCATTTGCAGTTTTGTTGGAGGCGACACATAGTCCCAATGCTTTTAATTTTTTGAGGTTTGAATTTATAGATAAAGTTTTGAATGACATATCAGTAAATAGGCTTTGGAGCAAGCATGTGAAAAGAAAACAAAAAGTGGATAAAGTGCTTGCATGGTTGCATTGGCATTTTGATTTCACTTGATTGTCATCTTTTTCAGTAGTTAGGGTACGTAGGAGTGTGAATAATCTTGATACTACGTTCATTTCTTTTAGTAATCTACAGTTTTCATTTTCATCTTAGTTTCATATTTTAGTTTGGATCATATACAACTTTGGCTTTTCAACGGATGCAGGTTACATGTTACAGTTGGAAAGTTGATTTTGGGAGCAGCCCAATGGATAGGTGTCTAGTCTACTATTCTTTGCTACCTCACATGCAGGATAGAATCCCCATTGGAGCCAGCTGTTAGCACCATGATTTTCATAGCTAAGTTTAGAGGTTTGTCAACAATTTGCAAATTCATGCCTGTTAGCATGCATATTGTTTTTATATCTAACATCATCTAACATTTTCAAGGGTCAGTTTCAAAAGGAAGCTTATCATTTATTATTTCCATTTTCATTTGAAACTATGCGCTACGCAGAGGACTTCACCGCACAAAGGATTATGTCATGCAAAGGATGTCATCGCGTAGTGGATTTCATCGCATAGTGGGTTGTCGCACATGGGATGTTGTCGTGCAATGGATTTCGTCGTGTAGTGGATTTTGTTGCGCAGTGGATTTCATCGTGCAGTGGGATTTCGCACATGGGATGTTGTCCTGCATAGGATATCATCGCGTAGTTGATTTCGTTGTGCAATGGATTTCATCGCGCAGTGGGCTTTCTCCCATGGGATTCTGTCGCATATAGGATGTCGTCATGAGTGGATTTCATTGCGTAGTGGATTTCATCACACAGTGGGTCATCATGCATGGGATTCTTTCTCACATAGGATGTCATCTCACAATGGATTTCATTGCGCAGTGTATTTTGTCACATACAGGATTCTTTCACACAAAGGATTTTCCTGCGCATGGGATATAGGTCACATTTTGCAAATGACTGGTTTAGTGGTCAACTTCAAAATCACTTTCTGAACAACTGGAGAGGAATTTTGAAAATCCATGAGAATTTTTTGTTGAGGACAAACCAAATAACAAAATCCTCTCTCAGATTTGAAAAACGTTTCATATTTTGGAAGATTCGAAGGAATATTTGAGCCCTATTTTTCATTTTCTTGATTTCCTGTCTCAGACATGTTTTTGCGACACGTATTCCGACCATCTGGAGATTAATTTCAAGAAACTGAGAGAGGTTTTTATTTATAACAAGCTGATATACAAAAACCTCTCTCCGTTTTGGAAAATAGGTTTTTATTAATGATATATGATGTATATTTAACGCCTATTTTCCGAGTTTTCTACGCAATCCACTGCATTTTTGTTGTAGGTTACTGTTGCATAGTAGACTTGTTGTGAAAGGGTGACAGAGTTTACAACAGTGCACATGATGACTCATCACAACCATATGGTTGAATTTTGATCATGATCAATTATTGTAAAGAATATTTCAGTTATGATTATGATTTGGCAAAGTGGGGTTTTCTATTTTTAGTGAATTCGTTGAAGTTATTGTTCTCTTTCGAAGAAAACATATCCATGATTGCAGGAGGGAGTAGCTTGACCCTAGCAGCCAAGGGTGACATTATTTTTCTATATATGGGTGTTGGTGCATAAATATGTTCAATATATATATCTTACACTCATTTAATTTTCAATCCGGGATTCGTAATCGAAAGAGTCGTTACACTATATGTGACGAGAACAAGTAACCTACCTAAGTTTTTTGCATATAGGAAATAGTTAATAACATAAAAACCATGTTTCTAAGATTTCTAAATACTTCAAAATATCTGGGAACCTAGAAGAGAAAACTGATAATAGAACTTAAACAAACAATCAATCAAATAGATGTTGTCTTAGAGAAACAAGTCTGTTCATTTCAGGCTCTTGAATTGAAAAGATGAACTTTAAGAAGCTTGTCTCCTATAACAATTTAAAACAATCAATTCCAACCATTCTCAAAACCAAAACCAACTTCAATCTCATGGAATTTAATCAAACCAGCACAAGGGTGTTCAATATAACTGAAATACTTTATTATAGAGCATGAAGATGAAATATAAAGTCTTATGATCCCTTGAGGTACTAGCTCCACTACAGTCATAAACTCAAAATATCAGTTCCACACTTGAAATCATGAAATAGCTACCTTCAACATTTGAGAATGAAATGTCTATTCGATCCAACACTTGCTTATTCACACCAAATCAAAATGATTAATTCAATGCTCAATCCTAAAAATGAAGTAAAGACCAATCACATGCACACTGCTATAAAATATCCACACAAACACACAGAATGTCTAGAAGGAGGTTTACCTTGGTTGGGGCGGTGGGCCCTTGTCGAACCAACAAGGAACCTCTTAATAAAGTAACAGACTAAATTTCTTCACTCACATCCAAGAATTGACATAAAATATCTTATGTATTAATTCAACTGGTAAATTCGATCAACAGTCTTTTACTTCATACATGGCAATGATAAGTATCATCTGGTTCTGACAGTGAACTTTTTACAGTCACTATTATCGCCCTTAGGTATCATTTATACGACATTATCTATATAAGGTAATTTGATGCTACCAATATCTATAGATAAGCATTAAACAGTTTGAGAGATTTATCAATTAAGATTTACATAGAAATTTTAGGAGTCGACTCCATCCTCATGACACAAAGTGCATGAGTGATGGAGTCTCTTTGCAACTGGAAAACTGATTTGGGCGCTTCTATCCAACCGTCTCCTCACAATATTTACCATCATCTTGGTCCAACTGGTGCATTCTGGAAACAGAGGTTCTGGTACCAGATTGCACACAGTCGTGAATGTAGTACCGGAATATAACAAAGCAGGTAGTACCGGAACAACGCACGTCTTGGTACCGGAATAGAGTTGGTACCATATCAAAATTGTCTTGAGTGCCAGAATGGATTTGGTACTGTATTGCATAGTGTCTGGTAGTGCCAGATAGACTGCTCATAAATCAAACCATTAGGACTATACAAAATAAGACATTTTCAATAGAATTAATTTAAGAAAGTTAAACAAACATGCTTTAAATCATGAATTACCTCTTGTGGACATGACATAACTATTAGGCATGTGTTTTGGGGGGAATAGTCTAGTATAGGTTTATAACAGAGGAAAAAAGGATTAGATATAGGGTGAGATAAGGCATTATCTATATCAAAATAGGGACTCAACATTTCCCCCATGCTGACGGTGTTGCATGTCCTCATGCAATGTTATAAAAAATTGATGCCCAAATTTTTTTTGCATAGTTGGACCCTCCTCTGTTATTCCTATTGCAGGATGTTAAAACTAGAAGCTTCACTCTTCAATTCCTTCTTGAACACCCTAGTGTAATGGATCAATCACAAGACCTTATTAAATTTGGCAGAGACCTATGCATGCTGCTCCTTCAATTCTGCATTCTCTGCTTTAATATGCCTGTCTAGTATTTTGTATTCTTCAACTTCTTGCTTCAATCTCTTAATTTCTGTTAATAATGTTTCTTCATTCAGGGACTTGTCTGGGCTTGGTGTGAGTACTTCCTTAGCTACCATTCTTCGAGCTCCTTTTTATTTTCTTAGACTCCTCAAAGCCTTTATTATCATTTTTCGTCTACTCAGGGACTTGCCTGGACTCGGTGTGAATGCTTCCTGAGTTACCACCTCTTGAGCTTCTTTCTCTTTCCTCAAATCCCTCAAAGTCTCTATCACCAACCCTTCTGTCTCGCTTATTGTTACCAGTCCTTCTACTTCACTTGTGGTAGCTTCCTAGCCACTCCCTTTTTTTGGAGAACTTGGAATATCCATAAATTCCCTTTGAGGATAAGGTATGTTTGGAGTTGTCACTTGTTTGTCCATACTTCTGTATGTCCTACGTATGGGTAGCGAGACTTTCTTAGACTTGCTAACAAGGGTAGGGGTTTCTTCAAACAATTTCCTTTTCTTAGATTTATTGACAGGGGTAGATCTGGATACCTATCCCTCCTGTGTTGACTTGACTTTTATCTTGGGGCCTTGAGTTGTAAATTCCAGGGTTTTCTTCTGCTGGAAAACCCGTCTTTCTATTCTAGATGATTGAGGTGTAGGCTCTGGAACTTGTGGCTCCTTCCATTCTAGTTTCTTTTCATTTTTGTTTGTCACTCTAGCGGTCTCCTTCAGTACACTAACTGACTTTTGGGAAGGATGAATAACTTTAGAAGTACTTTTCAATTCCTTAGAGGATTTCAGAGGGGGTTTTACAGTTGGCTCTAATAAAATCTCCTCCTTCTTTCGTTTCTTATTCTATGATCATTGGTCTTTAGGGTGAAGGTGTTATCAGAATAATCGGTAGGTGCGGACACTAACAGATCTCCCTAGATCCACCTGGATCTAGAACAAAACAGGACAGGACATGACTCTTTCCCTAAGTTTTGACCATTGAATTAGCTAGTAGGGAGGAACAAGTGACATACCTTTGTATCACTTCCTAGGGTCTCTGTTGCTCGCTTCCTAGGGTCTTTTTTTCTCCTGCTTCACTCAGGTTCTCTCGTGAGGTCAAGACTAAGACAACACAAACCAACCAAAGTGAAGATAGAAAAATATATTCAACTTTCAACTTATGTGTATGATCAAGGAATTACACAATAAAGTAAGAATGATTTTATGGGAAAAGGACATGCCACTGTATCATATTAATCGAAAGTAGAAGATACAACCTGATTTCCTTGATGTTGCAAGATTCCTTTCGGTGGATCTTGGCTCCAACACACACACACACTTTCTTGATCCTTGTATGAAGAAAATCAAATCCCTCTTGATAGACTTGCTAGAGTCTCCAAGCTCCTGTTCAAGCTAGGTCCTTCACACAATTCTTTCACCAATTCTCCAATGAATCTTGCTTAACCTTTTCCATGAGAATTCCATCAATATATAGGAGAGGATAAGATGGTTACTTGGATAAGAATGATCCCACAATATCATGGAAACTAGTAAAAGGATAACCATTCGAATGCCAACCCATTCTTCTAAAAGATTCACTTCTAGAACCATCGAGACTTCATCTTTTTCCAAGATTTAGAACAAGTTCGCACCCTAGCTATGTAGCACAGTGAGAGAAGTTCACACCCTAGATGAAGGCAGCCTGCAAGAATGGGTCATTCTCGCACCCTAGGATATGAGCAACTTGTGAACTCTCTTCAAAAGTATGTTTTCTGGGAAGAGATGAATGCCACTTTTCTCAGGAGAAGGTTCTTATTAGGAGCTTGAGTACACCATCATCAATACATCATCAATATGAACAAAATCATGGGTAACAGAATGCCCCCCAAAGTATGAGGCCAGAATCAATGACAACCGAAATACTTTGTAAACTGTGTGTGTGTATGTTGGAAACCGAGAGCGCACCTAATTAGAAACCTGCGAACAACCAAGCATCTGCAGAATATTATACTAGTTCTGAGGTAGGCATTCCCATACTTAGATCACAAACAGATGAAATTATAGACATAGGTCATGGCCACCAATCATACACTGTGGATCCATGCCGTCAAAATATAGCATAGCCACCAAGAATACACTGTGGATCTATGTGAGAAAATTCAAATTGAGACATAGCCACGAGACATACAAAGTGGATCTTTGTGTCACAGACTATACGTATTCCATCGCAACCTATACAAAGAGATAATATCCAGGGTCTTCAATCCCATCTCCCAAAAGTACGAATCTAACCATGTGATTACATGTGTTGAAGTCGAACATGGTAGAAACCACTTGATTACCGGTCATTGACGAAACCATTAACAAGTGCAAGGGAAATCACCATTAATGTCAATGACTCCCAAGGTACAATCCACCGAATGTGAATGAATGAGTTGAGGTCGAACATCCGACGAAATCTTTCAATCAGGGGTCAATTATGTAAACCCACTGTCGAAAGCAAGGAAACCTGCCATTGAGGCATGCAGGTTCCAAGGTACCAAAGAATTTCTAAGTCTTGTTTCTGGATAATGAGTTGAAGTCGATGGAACAAAACTCGTCACAGGAGGGCCTTGATGTATCCCCCATCAATGACATGAAATGAGTAATATATTTCGAAGGTTAAACAAAGTATGATGTAAGTTGAACTGGACACAGGGAAGGTCGACATGAAGAGAATGGAAAACTACAGATGGCCGACTCAATAGAGGTTTCGGATGAACTTCTCTTGAACATATGAATGACACGACCAATGATTTGGAAGTAATGACTCAGAGACGATGTAGGGTATGACCTTGTAGCAAATCAAATGAGAGACAAATGGATTTCCCAAACCAGCTTCAAATAATGAATAGGGGGGTTTCATGTTCAAGAGCGACACTTACTGCCAATTAACGTGAATATGAGAACACATCCCTTTCCCAAATTCCCCCCCACCATTTCTGGCGAGTACCTCTTTATTTTTACGCAAGATTGAGGAGGATAACATATACTTGTTGATATAAGCTTATCCTTCGGATAAGTCCTTCAGAGTATTTTTTACGAACCCTAGGAATGAGTGGTTCGGTCCCATTACGGGTCTGTCGATGTTTGTTTAACGAGTCCAAAGATAGAAAACTTGAAGGTTTTTCATGATTATAGAGTCTGGAAAAACACTTAAAAGAGAACTCTCTCAGTTCCTTTTTCATAAAATAGTCTGATGAGACCGAAAAAGAGATAAATTAGCACCCAACGAACGCTTTCTTCAAATACTTTATCAAGCGTGAAAATAGCAAGGTCGCTCGGCTATCTTTTCATGTTTAGAGAGTCTGAAAATAGCTTAAAGAGGACTCCAAGGGGGTTCCTTTTTCGTATAACCTTGTTGAGCCCGAAAAAGTGATAAAAGTGTGCTCGATCACGTTCTCATGTATTTTCGAGCATGAGAACGGACAAAGACCAAGCTCGAGGTTTTGTACAAAAACCATAAAAAAAAATCAAAACATGTGATGAAGAAGAAAAATATATCCGCATCCCTGTGCATGAACATCAAAGTCGTTACGCCTGCAAAAGTTGTACTCAAAAAGGCATTAGGCATTAGGCTTTTAATAAATAAATTATTATAAAATCCAATAACATGGTAAAAGTAAATATAATGGGGTAAAAACTCTTTTTACCATATCATTTTAACTTTACCACTATTTGAGCCCCAAAACCCCTCTTTTACCCTTGAAAATCGGTGTCAGATTGCGGGAGTTACGAGCATCCATTCGACGAACCATTAGCAGCAGTGAGGTAGGCTCTTTGTCCTCTACTTTTTCACGGTTTAATTTTTCATTTTCATTGACAAAAAAAACCATTTTGAGTTTGTTTTGGGGACTATTATTGCGCTCAGCCATTCTCGCATGTGAGCCACACGGGACCTGTGAGAATGGGTCATTCTCGCAAGCGATCCCAAAGGCGCCTGCGAGAACCTCGCACTGTGCCTAAAGGGCACCTGCAAGAACCGCAAAGTGTAAAATGTTTTAAAAGTTTTGCTTAATGAAAATATACCAAATGTTGAATAGAGTTATTAATTTTCTTCTTGTGCTTCTTATGCAGGTATTTGGCCATCACCATGGTTCTGGAATGGCATGAAAGGGAGCACGAACAACATAATGCCATTGTCGAAAATCATCTGGCCATCATTGTCGTGTTATGTGACTGTGGTCTTCTGAAGTTCTTTCGTATCCCAGGCATGAGGGCCCAAGTCAGGTTGTTGGAGTACCTTGTGCATATGTGGGATCCCGATCAGCAAGTATTCCATGTAGGGGTCCACACAAATTCCTTGGATATTGAGGACATTTACTTCTTGACAGGACTATCACGGTGTGGGTACCATGTGAGCCTAACTGGTAGTAGAGGTGTTGGGTTTCCTATGAGTGAGTACTGCCGCTTGCACTGTGTTCCAGAGGCAGAGAGGAGCAAAGGGAAAGTAGCTATTTGGAAAGTGCGGGATTTGACCCTAAGAACTATTTTGTTCACCATTGCTCATATGGCTGGGAGCTCTGCTCCTCACATGGCTCTCCAGAGCTACTTTCAGTATGCCATAGAGTGTACTGAGCCTCAGGTTTTTAACTGGGCAGATGCAGTGCTTCATAGCATGAAAAGGTAGTTGACCAAATGCAGGCGAGGTAACCTGAAGCAATTCGGGTACGGGTCTTTTTTACTGTCCTTATTTCTCGAGAGGGTTCCCTTACTGAGGCTGCAGGTTGAGTGGGATTTACCGGCTCCAACAGATCCAAGAATGTTGAGATGGTGTCAGCTCATGGCCCGACACGTAGCTGGACCAATTATCAAATATGATGATACCTTCTTCGACTTGTTGCGACCACAGTTATTGATGGTCAATGATTATGCTTATGCCGGGTTGGATTTTCGAGGATATACAGACTTGGTTTTTCCCGAGGGTGCTCAGTGGGGGGAACTTGGTAAGAAGTACACATTTTTTTCTTTTTAAATGTTTTTGTGAATTTTATCATATGCAAATGTTTTTATATGTTTGTCCAAAGTCTAAATACAAAATTCATTTTGATGACACAGATGTGGGACCTTACCGACCTCCTGGTACTTCTCCTATTCAGCGACGAGGAAAGGTAACACCAGTGGAACGATGGGATGTCAAGGATTATGAAGCAGTGGAACAAAACCTAGAGGGTTTGATAGCAGATATTCCGGACATGCCTCTTGGAGAGGTTCCACGACGTTATCAACATCATACAATAGGAGTGTCAGAGTCCATTGGTCGACTGCTTCATAGGGTTGTTCAGGAAGTCGTGTGTTATAGTGAACGTCATCCATGACGTCACTTTGTAGAATCTATGAGCTTGAGATTTTGAAATTTTGGTCCTCGGACAATTTTTTTGTAAAAACTCTTTTGATCGCTATATATACATATGACCTCTACCGGTTTATCTTGTGTTGTGTGAAAATTGATGTGATTGATTTATAAATGATCTAAATGTATATCTAATACATAGTTAGCCAATGCATCAGTTAATGTATTTAGATGTATAGGAATATGTTGATATTCAATATAATCAAAATAACGTTCCAACAGGCAAATTCGCAAATACACCTGTAACAATGTAGGACTTCGAATAGTATAGACATTACTTAACTGTAGTACTACAAGCTGCGAATCGAGTCACACAACCAAATGACGGGTTCCAAGTGAGATAGCATCAATCAAAAATTCGATAATGATGCTATACTCTACAATATTGTTGGTCGCACGGTCGAGGCACACACCTTGTAAGGAGACAAGTTCGTTTGTAGGGGCATAAATTGCCCATGCAGCGGAAGCAAGGTTCTGAGTACTACGGCTAGCGCCATCAGCGAAGTCAATGTAGGATAGCAAAGACTCCGACATCTAGAAATCAAACACAATGTCACATAAGGGTAGAGACCAAATAACGACAAAAGTAAGCTATAGTAACACACAAGAAGTATGATACAATAAAAATACAAGTACTCATGCACAGGTGATTTTATGCATAGTACTTCTTCAAGTACAACCCATTCCTGGGTTCACTCAAAGGAATACCATTGTAATCTACTAAATCATAAGATCCTTTTTCCAACACTCGTCTAATGATATAAGGACCTCACTACATGGCTTCGAATTTTCTAGATCCTAGCATATCTCGATCTTGTTCATAGAGGAGAACGAGATCTCCTTCGAAGAAAACGTGAGGCTTGACATGTTTGTCGTATTGGGCCTTGACACGTTTTTTCTGAGCTTCTATGACTAGGGTAGCATTGCGTCGAGTTTCATCTAATCGCATAAGATACAATAGACGTTCTTCCTCAGCAGAAGTGTTTGGTAGGAGTTCAACAGCTAGTTTTAAAGAGGGTATCTCGCATTCAATCGACAAAATGGCTTCCAAACCATAGACTAATCGGAAAGGCGTAAATCTAGTAGAAGACTTGATGGATGTCCGGTAAGCCCACAATGCCGAAAACAACATTGTGTGCCAACTTGTTTTGTGAATCCCTATCATTCGTCAGAGCATAGTTATGAGAAATTTGCTAATTGCTTCGACTTGGCCATTGGCTTGTGGATAATAGGGCGTTGAGTTTTCATGGAAAAGACCCAAATTTTCAGTAAGTTCGGACATCATGAAGTTTCAAAAGTGGCTACCATGATCAGTGATGATAGCTTGGGGAACACTAAAATGAGATATGATGTGATTAAAAATGAATAATGCTGCGGTCTTTCCAGTGTTGTCAAATGTCGGCATCGCCTCGACCCATTTCGTAAAGTAATCTACAACTACAATAATGTATCCATGCCCCTCGGTCGAGTAGGGGTGACATGTCATGAAATCGATGCCCCATTTCGCAAAGGGACCAACGGAGACCACAGGGTGAAGAGGAGCGGGATGTGACCGTATCTTGTTATTATAGGTCTGGCAAGCATGGCATTTTTGAACGATGATTATGCAGTTGGTAAATAAAGAAGGCCAAAAATACCCTGCTCGTAAGATCTTCTGGGTAGTAGCATACCCAGACATATGACCACCACAGGCTCTAGAATGGTAGTCATTCAGAGCTTTCTCGGCTTCGTCGAACTTTAGGCAGCGTCAAAAAACTGAGTCAATCCCCCGACGATAAAGAGTATCTCCGAGGATAATATATTGATGGGCTTGGTAGCATATTCGACGTCGGTCAGTACTGGACAAAGTAGGCTGGAAAGTCTGGGTTTGGAAATATATGATGATATCACCATACCAAAGATCATGAATGCTGATAAGGAAAAGGGATTCATCTGGTAATGAATCAGCTGCTACTTTTTCCATTTCAGAATAGGGGAAGTCGCATATCAACTCAGCAAACACTAAGGACTTTTTGGACTTGGCGCATTTGAATTCCAAGTCAAACACCTGGAGTATCAAAATCCATTTGGAGTATTTGCCCCCTAAAAATTGACGTGTGAGAATGTGTTGCATAGGGTTGCAGTTAGAAATCACTGTAGTCTTGCGCGAGAGGATATAGTGCCGGAAGCGTTGGACGACTTGGATGACCGCCAAGGCCAGTTTTTAGACATGTAAAAATACTTGGTTTCAGTAGGTTTTAGACTTCGACTCAAGTAATAGATAACATGTTCATCGTTAGCATCATCCTCTTGGAAGAGAACCATGCCAATGGTGTAATCTGAGGCAGCAAGGTAAAGGAAATAATCGCGACTGTAATCGGGGGGAAAGAGAAGCGAAGCACGTGTTAGGGACAATTTCAAAGCTTCGAAAGCATTGTTGGTGATGGTATCCCATCCGAACTCAGACCCCTTTTTTAGGAGCCACGTAAATCCACGAGTTATCTTGACATAATTTGGAATAAAACGACGAAGAAGTTTTTCTTTCCTCTACAAGCTTTGTAACTGGCGAAGTGTAGAAGGAGGAGGGAGATTAAGGATTGCCTCAACCTTTAAAGGATCTACCCTGATCCCTTGATGCGAAACAATAAAACCTAGAAGGTGGCCAGATTCCACGCAGAAAACACACTTATGAGGATTCAAACGTATATGGTAAAACCGACAGTGTATGAAAATGGCTCGGAGATGGCTTGGATGATCAACTCGACGCATTGAGTGAGCGGGTAAATCGTCCAGATATGGTTGCACAATGTGCTTGATATCATGGAAGGCATAAGACATAGCGCGTTGAAAAGTTGCGCCAGTGTTCTTGAGCCTGAAAGGGAGTTTCCGATAGGGAAAAGTACCCCAAGGAAAAATAAAAGAAGTCTTATGTTGATCCTCGAGAGCAATGTTGATTTGATTATACCCTAACAAACCATCCATCAGAGAGAAGATTTCACTTTCGGCACAATCGTCGACAATATGATCAATGAAAGGGGTAGGAAAGTTGTCTTTCGGACAAGATTTGTTGATATCCCTATAATCAACACATACACGGATTGTGCCTTGTTTCTTGTCAATCGGGATGAGATTGGAAACCCAGTCAGTGAGGGCCATCGGGTAAATAAAGCCAGATTTAAGAAGTTTCTCGACTTCAAGCTTGATAGCAGCCACTTTACGTGGGTGAACTGGATGAAGGCATTGCCGGATGGGTTTAGTGTCAGGGTATGTCTTGATCTTATGTATTAAAATGTCAGGGTCGATACCCGACATTTCTTCATAGCTCCAGGTGAAGATGTCATGAAACTCTTTGAAAAGGGACGTGTAGGTGACTATTTCGTCAGGGGAACACGAAGTTGCGATATGGACATTTTCGACGATTCCAGGTTTGACAGATATGTCAAGGGGAATAGTGGGTGAGATATTGCTTAAGTTCCCTTTGGAAAACACATCGTGTGTGCACTCGGGAACGGTTGAGATGATGAAAATGGTCAACGAGGTCTAGATTTGTTGGTAGTTCTCAATGGTATGTTTCTCCAAGAAGAGGATGGAACGATGATGTCCATCGTTCCAAGGGGTGTCTTCCATGACAGACATGATCATCTCGTCTGTGGGAAATGACACGGAAGGGATATGGAGACAACTCACCAAGAGAGGGGGTAGAAAGGGTTGCTGATTGAATGGCCTGATAGGCGGATTCAACCGGACTTAATGACATTTTGTCGCCATAATGAAGATGATCTCTAGGGTTAGGTACTATCCATGGGTCGTGAGATGCAAGAATTCCATGAATCGAGGTGGAGATCATGTTGATTGAAGCAACAGATGAGCATGGAACATCGGGCGGTGGAATGGGGAAAGTACCCATTAACAAAGAGTCTTTAAGAAGGCCTACACCGACATTCTCATAACCCAGTGGGGTTTTAGTGATAAATGGTACATTGGCAGTACGGGTATCGGAATTAAAGAAGGCTAATTGGTTGATGGTGACTACCTTCCCTTGATGTGGGAAATGTACCACACAGAAAAGGGTCAACACAACTACATGCATGGAATCAATCCAGCTGTGGCCAAGAAAAAGATTATAATCAAGAGGAGCATCAAAGACTTCCACTTTGACTTGGACCATTTTGCCTTCTAACGTGATTGGCAACGAAGGAAAGACACTATAGGGATTAAAACCGGAGCCATTGAAGTATTTGACAGTGTTCTGGGATTCATTCAAAGAGGGAGAGCCAATGGCTTTCCATCAAGTAAGAGAAATGACACACGTCGAGGCACCCTCATTGATAATAGTTCGACAAATGTTTTTGTTAGAGACAATAACTTGGATCTATAACGCGAGTTGAGGGGGTAACCTTGGAATGTGATCTTCCAAGTCAAAAATTATTAAATTCGTATCCGTCAGGTCGATTCCACTGATAGATTTCAACAGTTCCTTTCGTTGTGTGGGAAAACTTTGAAGGACTTCGAGGGCTGACATCGCAGAAGGTGCTTGGGCCAGATCTTCAACAATGCTATAGTTCTGGGTAGCACGAGCATGAGGATTGAAAGCCGATTTTCAAACGACGCCCTTTGGGGGGGGTTGAAGAACTATGTCAAGGCTTGATCATTTGAGATGAAGAGGACTGTTGGTAGGTGGAGTCATGGGAGAGGGTTGTACCAACGAAGGAGGTAGTTCATCAACCTTCTCTTTAGAGGGAGAATAATATTTGGCTCGAGTCCTGAGTGAAATGTCGTTCTTCTTTGAATCACCAGTACACATCAATACATAGGATGTAGTAGAAGGTGAGGGTTGGTCATGAATGACCAATTGAGCCTGTTGTTGAGATGGGAAGGGTTGGTACAGAACAGCCGGAGTAGGTGGTTTTGTGGCTCCTTGAAGGAACTTAGTGACCTCGGCGCATCATGGACAATCCTTCGTGTAGTGATCGTCACCACATCTAAGACAAGGGTATTGAGGTTTTCACTTATCCCGATCATCAACAGGTGGAGTTTTGGTTCACTCTGCTTGAGGAGTATTGTTTTCCTCCTTATTCTTACCCCTTCCCTTTTTGGATTTGTTTTTACCGGCCGGGGTAGATTGAACTGCATTTACCTTAGAAGTCTTTCCAGTGGGAGGGGCAGGAGACAGAGCATTTTGAACATTAGAATAAGTAGGTTTGGGGTTGGTTCTTGAGGCAGAATGTGGTTGGGCATGGAAAGTGCCAATCACACCGTCAGCTACATGAGAAGAAGCTGGAGTAGTTGAAGTGGTGGAAGTGGAAGGACGAGGTAATTCAGGTAGTAAGTCGTAAAGGGTACCCATTTGTGAGTAAACGAGGTCAAGGTATTGAGCACGAATTATGGCCTACTCTTCCGTGACTACTCCACCCATGGCGATGTCACAACTGATGTCATTCACAAATGATTTAGTGAACCACTCTACCATCAACTGATCGGGGAGTTCGAGTTTGATGAGATGTCGTCTCCGTTGCCACTCATGAATGTGATCGGATATATGAGTGGCTTTGTTTTGTTTGAAAGAACTCAAAATATCGGTCCCCATTTCATAATGGATCAGTAACTGGTAGTGTGTGAGGAAATCCATAGCTAGGGTGTTGAAGTCAGCAAAGAAACCTCGTGGTAATTATATATACCACTTCGCAGCCGAACTTGTGAGGGTTCAATGAAAAAGACGTAAATGAATAGAGTCATCCATCAATGAGTTAGATGAGCACCAGAGTTGAAAAGTCATGACGTGATTGTTCGATTCCTCTCTCTCTTTTCCATCGAATTTAGGGATGTTCGAGGGTAGCTTGGCTGGTATAGAAGGCCATTGGGGAGAGTGACAAATTGGCTCATTTAAAATCATTGAAAAATTTGGAACATCCAAAGTGGCCAAGAAGGGTAACTGTCGATTCACATGCGGGTACTGGTGGCTTTGGGGAGGAAGCCCTGTCAGTAAACAAGTAGGACCATAAGAAATTGGCATATAATGTGAAGACCCAAGCAGATTCGGTGGTGGTTGTAGAGGATAGTATCTCATGGGATTGTATCCTTGAACAAGGACGTGAATTTGAGCATTCAAGCCCCAAATAGGATTGGACGTACCTGTGTATGGTTGGCCTATACTAGGGGGTATCATGGATGTAGCTGGAAGATATTGCCCCCCAGTTGATTGAGGAGTATGTTGTATCAATTGATTCCAATACAGGGCCAAGGACGGAGGTATGATTTCCCCTAAGGTGGGGTCGGTCCTCCTATCAAAGGTGGTGTTCCAATTGGGGGTTGCATTCCAAGTGGGGGTTGTGTTCCAATTGGGATTTGCGTTCCAATAGGAATGTGCCCACTGAGAGGGGGTTGAGTCATACCTCCTTGGTGAAATTGGCCACCAATGGGAATCTGGTAATTTGGTGTGAATGACGAAATAGTGCCACTAGGATTAAGACTGCCAGTGGAGGATGAGAAAGGTCCTCCAAAAGGAAATTAAGGGAGTGTCAGAATAAAACCGGGAAGAGAGTGCCCAGAAGAAGAGGGACCACCAGGAGCGCTAGATGGGGTTTGCGGAGGAGTTGAAATGGAAGCGTTCAACACACGGTATCCGAGCGGTAGTGTCGGTGTGATACTGGGTGTGAGCAGTGTGCCGATGGGGGCTTGGCTAACCGCGGTAATCCCGGTGTGAATACTCATAGTATCTGTGGGATGGGCCATTTCTATAGGGATGGTCAAGATGTGGTCAGAGCACGGGGCATACGTACCAGGAAAATAATAAACAGTAGTAAACAGTACTGTCTTTGGGTTGGAGGTTTCGAAAATCACAGGTGAGATGATGGTTTCAACACCTGATCCTACACCAAAAAGGTCCCATCTAAAAATGCCTGTAGACCAAAAAGGATCTTGGCCTTCTATGCCTAGAAAGGGTCCAACCGGTGATCTAGAAGACACAACAACTAAGTCTCTGGAAGAATTCAGTCGCATAAACTGTCGCTCAAAATTGGGGTGAAGTCGAAAGTCCTCTCGAGTATTGGTAATTTAGAAATGTTCTAGAGAGTTAGTTCATTCCACTTGTGGCGTGGTAACGTCTTGGAATGCACTCTGCAGAGGAGATCCCTTAGGTGAGCTTGTAGGTAGGGGTTGAGAACCTTCCAGATGCTCTGGAGATAAACCCTGCATTCTACGTGAACGACATGGAGGATCTATTGTGAACGAGTGAAAAACTTATGAAGAAAATCATATGGTCAACTTTGGTAAACAAACAACACGCGATAGTAAACAAAATATAGGAAACAATACCAAGAAAACAAGATCTTCTAATTCTGAAGTCACTAGTTGGTGATGAAATCCAACGTTGCCACAACGAGATGAGAAGGGGCCGGGCTAGGGTGGAAAAGTTACGTTGACGACCTGCTTAACGGACTTACACCCTGGTGCAAGATCCCACACTTAATCATGGGTATACCCTCCAAGGAGACCGAGTGAGTTTGGCCAACGTCAATTCCAGGTACTTTGAAGACTTGCCCCTTCACAGTCACCTTGTGTAAGACCCTAGAAAGATAGGCCGCTAAGGTTACCACCGACAACAATAAAGCCTGGGGGGATAGTCGACAGTCCGATCCACACGCAAGGGCAAGGTATCTAGCCCAAAATCAACTCAAAAGGCTTCCACTCATCATTGTGGGTATACCTCCAAGTGACCCCCGTAATACGTGCAATCTCTACACCGATATCAACAAAGCAGGGTGAGTAATTCTGTCAATATCAATGCGACCTTGTGTTTGACCCTTGTGTGAGAAGGGCTTCCCAAGACAAGATGTTGTAAATGGAATTTGACACTCCTTAACATAAGATGTTATTGTGTTTTTTATGCTTTGGAGAGTGTATCTCTCTACCTATTCCAAAGTGCTAGCCTAGCTAAATGTTGGTGTAATAGAACCCTAGAAAAGAGTTACTAGTTAAATTTTATGATTGCGCAGTGTTATTAAGGGCTGTTGTTACTCAAAGGAAACGAAGATGAAACTGATGTTGTATGAGACTCTGACCCAACGATGCATAGATAGGAATGAAATATATCAATTTTCGTTCAATGAATCCTATGTACAGGAGGGAAAGAGAAGTTTTCCAAACCAATTTTGAACTACGATACTCAATTTCCTTTAAAATGCAATTGCAACAAATCACGCAATAATAACAATTCTCTATTGTTTCTTTTTCAATAATTTCAACAATTGATTTTTAATACTTTCGAAGATGAAAATTCTTTTGAAAGAAAAACGTTGTTCACTTTTCAAAAAGGACCTGCACCATGATGGTGAGAGTGAAGAGAATCAAACCAAAAACTAATGAACAAACAATAGACAAAAACCCAAACCAATCTTTCAATGGAAACAAAAATAACAAGCAAACCAAACTAGGCTTTTCAATTGCATGAGAAAAGTGATCTTCCAAATAATGAGCAAATGATAAAGACAAAGAAGCTCAACTTTCAACCGATAGCTGGTTCTTAACCAAACAAGCACACTCAGATTCCAAAATCGGAGAGTATATCTTTGCTGAGAAAAGTCAAGAAATGAAAGTCAAGAAAAAATGGACAGGAAGAGCCTTTGATTTCCTAAGATTGTTCGTGCACAAAAACGAAGACAAGAAAACATCAACCAATAGTCCAAGAATCTCTATTCAGGCACCTATACTGATCTGGGTAGCTGATCATGCAAAAATCTCTAATCCAAAATTTTGAAAAGAGGGTTCACAGGCTAACAATATTACACAATGCGAGAATGGGTGATTCTCGCAGTCTAGATTTGAGCAGAGTGCAAGAACCTTGCACTGAACCTAAAAGAAGAGTGCCAACTCAATATATTCTCATAGGCCACTGTGGGGTGCAGTGCGAGAATGTCTGTAACTAAGCAATTTTTTGGAAAAGACAAAAAATTTGATGAGGCCTCTGGACCTAGAGGGTCTATCAAGGTATCCTGAAGACTCGGAGATTGATATGAATGGAGAAAGGTAAGGCAAGAGAAAATGGCTAAGGAAAAATTCGAAAAACCACAAATAAAATGGGTTATATCCCCAGTGGAGTTTCCAATTTTGTTATCGGACTAATCGGTAGGTGCGAACACTAACAGATCTACCTAGATCCACCTGGATCTAGAACAAAACAGGATAGGACATGACTCTTTCCCTAATTTTTGACCATTGAATTAGCTAGTAGGGAGGAACAAGTAACATACCTTTGTATCGCTTCCTAGGGTCTCTGTTGCTCCCACTTCGCTCCGGTGCTCTCATGAGGTCAAGACCAAGACAACACAAACCAACGAAAGTGAAGATAGAAAAATATATTCAACTGTCAACTTATGTGTATGATCAAGGAATTACACAATAAAGTAAGAATGACTTTATGGGAAAAGGACATGCCACTGTATCATATTAATTGAAAGTAGAAGATACAACTTGATCGCCTTGATGTCGCAAGCTTCCTTTCAGTGGCTCTTGGCTCCAACACACACACACTTGCTCGATCCTTGTATGAATAAAATCAAATCCCTCTTGATAGACTTGCTAGAGTCTCCAAGTTCTTGTTCAAGCTAGGTCCTTCACACAATTCTTTCACCAATTCTCCAATGAATCTTGCTTAACCTTTTCCATGAGAATTCCATCAATATATAGGAGAGGATGAGATGGTTACTTGGATAAGAATGATCCCACAATATCAGGAAAACTAGTAAAAGGATAACCATTCGAATGCCAACCCATTCTTCTAGAAGATTACCTTCTAGAACCATCGAGACTTCATCTTTTTCCAAGCTTTAGAACAAGTTTGCACCCTAGCTATGTAACACAGTGCGAGAAGTTCACACCCTAGCTGAAGGCAGCTTGCGATAATGGGTCATTCTTGCACCCTAGGATATGAGCAACCTGTGAACTCTCTTCAAAAGTATGTTTTCTGGGAAGAGATGAATGTCACTTTTCTCAGGAGAAAGTTCTTATTAGGAGCCTGAGTACACCATCATCAATACATCATCAATATGACCAAAATCATGGGTAACAGCAAGACCGAACTAGATGCTTTAGCTTGTGCAAATCTTTTCTTATTTCGTAAATGGAAGTCAAGGGTATTTTCTATTCAGCTGGCTAGTTCTGATGGCACTTCCATAATTGTTTCAGGAACATTGTCCAATTGACCACCTGGTTCTGAGTCTTCTTCTCGTCTTTTATTCTTTTAAGCCGAGGTAGGATTTAGTCTCTGGAATTGTGTGGTTGTCTTCTTTCTTGATATAGTAGGTTCCCCTATGACAGACTTTTCTGTCACTAATTTCTCAATGGGCTAAGATGAGCTGGGCATAGCAGTGTCTTCTTCACCTCTTGATGTTGTTTTTATGTCTTTCTTTGCCTTTCTTCTTGAGCCTTCACTGTGTGTCCCTACCTCTTGTGTCTCGACCGATTTGGATTTTTCTTCAGTGAAACTCTATTGGAGTAACTTCTTCCAACTACCCCCTTGTGTTTTTAAATCATGAATAACCATAAGTTTGATTAAACCATGATGATGAAGGCTAGTCTCAGGTTTCATGGAAACTGGTTTCACCCCTCTTGCCATTTTCTTTAAACTCATCCATAAAAAGTGGGGAAAATTAATTTGTGATTCTCCCTCAAAATGTGATAAAAGATTTAAATGATAAATGAAGGTCATGACATACCTTCCCTCACAGGTGAGGAATTTCTATAGACTTATGAGCATCGTCCAATATTCCTCCTTAATGTAGCTTCAAGGGACGCCTTTGGTCCAATCGGGGTTGTGATGTTCTGGCTTGAGGAATTTTTGACAGAGCTTTTTGTCAACGATCACTCTTTTAAAGTATCCTTGTCCAACCACTGGGAGACCCATAACTTCTGCTATAGTGGCTTTTGTAATTGTTAAATTCATGTCCCCAAACTGCACATTTTCTCCATCATATGTCTGCGTAAAGACAAGAGAAATTCCCTCGTGATGACCTTTAAATTTCTCCAAGAATGACACCCACCCTGCCTGTTCATTATTTTTCTTACAAGCCTGATATTTTGTTGTTTCTCTGTATATTTGAAATATGGTCTCATGCTTGTCGACCCCCATGCTAGCTTGAACAATTCTCTCGGGTGGATAAAGCACGGACAAAGGGTCGAGGGTTGAGTATCGGATGGAAAAAATATGCTAGGGATACAAAGGCATAGGGTGACTGTAGATGGTGTGTCAACAATGGTAAATAATGCTCATCTGGATGGAAGATCCATCCAAAAGAGTGTTTATAAATGGAAGTGTAGATTACAATGGTCATGTCGATACTCATGATGATATGGTGAGGTAGGTCGGATCTACTAACGGATTCATGGGAAGCTTGGTGTCAGACGATATTCACGGAAGGATGTGGTCGTTATGATTGGGATTCATGTATATGAAATCGACTAGGATCATTACTTGATATGTTGTGATTCATGGTTCATGTCTTTTCATATAGTACGACAATGAATCATAAGTTTACGGGGTTTATTTATTGGATAGACAGAGGGAGTATGAGTTTGATTTGGTAAAAAAACATCATGACCTTGCACTCTTGATATTTTGTAGGGCACTTCCTCTTTACAGAAGTGTGGCCTAATATTTTTACAGATATTCATGACGAAACATGGGTATGTCATAATCTGAGAGAATTACATGTTCTCAATGCATATTTAGTCTAATTCCTTTAAATTAGATGAAAAAAAAGTGTCGAATATGTATGTCCTAGCACTAATAATTGGACAACAACTTGGAAACATGATGAAAATTACCCGTCATATTCTTACCAGTACCGGATCATCTGAGCATGGGATCGCCCATGTGTAGAATTGGAAGTTGGTATGGGATCACTTGAGTACCGGATTACTTGAGTGCCGGATCACCTGTGTGTAAAATTTGTAACTAGTACCAGAATAACACAGGGTCCCTTCTTTTATACTGGATAGGATCCAGTACTGGATAGGATCCAGTACTGGATAGGCACAACGAGATGATTTGGTATAGGGATGGTCCTTGGTATAGGATGATCATAGAGGTGATCATTGATGTGAGATAAACATAGGAATGAACATTTTTTTGGTGCTTAAAAATCTTGACACCGATTCTGGTGACAGTTATTTGTAGGAATAGCTGGTGTTCTGTGATCAGATTCGACTAAAAAACCATGTAGTTTCCAAATTCTATAGAGGAATGATGCAAGAAATATTTGCAACAGGAGGGTATTATGTAATGACCAGTGATTGATATGACATAACTCATTTTCTTCTGGAACCAAGGTGACCATGCTTTTTCTGGCATTTCCTCTTTTATTACAACAAAAATAATAATCCTAACTACTACTTTTCTGTGGACTTTTATCGAGCCTAGATTAGTTAATGCTCGCTGGTATTTTCAATTTTACATAGTCTGAAAAACTTAAAGGAAACTCTCTATATTTTCCCATGGATTTTTATTGAGCCC
Source organism: Picea engelmannii (assembly GCA_009831015.1). NCBI lineage: Eukaryota > Viridiplantae > Streptophyta > Pinopsida > Pinales > Pinaceae > Picea > Picea engelmannii. The sequence continues at coordinate 1,489,075 of ML786097.1, forward strand.
GTGCCAGTTCTTTCTCGTCGGTATTTTCAATTTTAAAGAGTTTGAAAAACTTAAAGAAGACTCTCTCTGGTAGCTGTCCTCCTTATTTGTTTATCTACATGGGAATGCCACCAATTTTTTTTTCCTTTTTCCTTTGTTAATTACACCAAAAAAATAAAGAAAAACTTCATCTCATGACACACCTATGTATAGAAAATGGATTTATACAATTTGAACTTACTATGGTAGGTCAACGAGAGGAGAAACCCTCTTGCTTACCAGTTGCATTTCGGAAGTCTGAAGAACATTTTTGACAAAATCCTCCTTTGACAGAGGTTTGTGATAAACCTTCAGTCGATGCCCATTTACAACAAGGGAAGTCTGATTTTCATCAATGGTATTTATCCTTACTGCACCATTTTCATAGACTGTATCAACCTCATAGGGCCCCATCCATCTGGTAGACAGATTACCTTTAAAATGTTTGAATCTGCTATCATATAGGAGGGCCCAATCACCTGGATGGAAGGACTTATTTTTAATGTACTTGTCATGCCATTTGGTCCTTTGCTCTTGTATCAGGATGGTTCTTTGTAGAGCATCCTTTATTATCTCATTAATCTCATTCAATTGTAATAGCCTCTGTTTTTGAGCTTCGTTCAGGTCCATTCCCAATTGCATGGTAGCTCTGAAGGTCTTTACCTGAAACTCTATGGGTAGTAGTACCTGATTCGCATACACCAACTCATAAGGTGTATGTCCTATTGTATTTCTCCAGGCTATCCTGTAGGCCCACAAGGCCTCAGGAAACCTATTAGCCCAGTCATTGTGATGCAGCTAGATAGTCTTAGTGAGGATGGCCTCTATAACTTTGTTGGTCAATTCCACTTGGCCATTGGCTTGGGGGTGTTAGGGAGAAGACTTTCTGTGTTTGATCTTGTATTGTTCGGTAAGAGCCTTGACCAAATTTGAGGTGAATTGTGTTCCTTTTTCAATGACTATTTCCCGAGGTACCCTGAAATGAGTGAAAATTTTCTCAAAAAGAAATTCTACCACATAATGTTCATTGGTTGAATACAGAGCCTTGGCTTCTACCCATTTTGTTACATAGTCTGTGCAAACTAATATGTACTTTTTCCCGTGGGACATGGGATTGATAGGTCTTACAAAATCTAAGGCCCATTTTTCAAAGGGTTCGATTACTACTTGGGCTTGGAGTGGCATTTCGCCGGCTGCTGTAGGTTTTCTCATTCTTTGGAAATCATCGTAGCTGGCCACATATTTCTTTGCATCTTTGAAGATGGTTGGACAATAATAGCAAGACTGTAGGATTTTGTAGGTTGTCCTTTTGTCATCAAAGTGGCCTCCACATGGGCCATCATGGCAAGCTCTGAAGATATCTTGCATTTCATCTTCCCAGACACATCTTCTGATTACCAAATCAGGTCCCGTTTGGTATAGGGTATCCTCATGCCACATATAATTGGCACTTAGCTAAATAATTCTTTGTTTTTCTCTGGATGTCATACCTTGAGGCATCTTTTCAGTTACTAAATAGTTGGCTACATATGCATACCAAGGGGTGAAATTAGAAATGGAAAATAAATTCTCATCTGAAAAATCATCATCTACTGGAGTAATGTCACCTGTATGGAGAAGCCTAGACAAAAAATCAGCAACCAAGTTATCTTTTCCAGGCCTATCTATAATAGTGATATTGAATTCTTGTAGTAACAACATCCATCTAGTTACTCTAGCATTTGTAACAGGTTTATTCATTAAAAATCTGATAGTTGAGTGGTCAGTGTGCACAAAAACTTCGTATCCCATTATATAATGTCTAAACTTGTTGATGGAATGTACTACTGATAAAAATTATTTTTCTGTGACAATATAGTTTTCTTTAATAGGTGATAGGTTCTTACTAACAAAGTATATAGCATAAGGAATCTGCCCTTCCCTTTGTCCTAATACAACTCCCAAAGCGGTATCTGAGGTGTTTGTGCAGATATGGAAAGGAAGGGACCAGTTTGGACCTCTCAAAGCAGGGGTGCTTGGAAGTTTTGTTTTTAAGATTTCAAAGGAGATTTGGCATTGCTCATCCCAACAAAATTCCACATCTTTTGCTAGTAGTTTGAAAAGGGGGGCAGCTAGGTTTGTAAAATTTTTGAATTAACCTCCTATAGTAGCTGGCATGCCCTAGGAAACTTTTGATTTCCTTTTGTGAGCTAGGGATCTTAATTTGGGAAATAATGTCAATTTTGGCAAGGTCCACTCTTATTCCTATACCGGAGATGTGGTGACCTAGAACAATTCCTTCGGTAAGCAACATTCTCGATTTTTCATGACTGAGTGAGAGGTTGGTCTCTTTACATCTAACCAATACCTTTTTAAAATTATCCAATGCCTATTGGAAATCATCCCCATACACCGTGAAATCATCCATGTAGACTTCCACAGAATCATTGGTCAAATTAGAGAAAATAGCCAAGACAACCCTCTAAAAAGTAGCAGGGGCATTACATAACCCAAAGGGAAGAACCCTATAGGCATAGGTTCCCCAAGGACAGGTGAATGTGGTCTTGTCCTAGTCTTCTAGTGAAATTTGTATTTGGTTGTAACCACAAAAGCCATCCAGGAAAGAAAAATACCTCTTCCCAGATAAAGTGTCTAAGACCTGATCTATGAAAGGTAAAGGGAAGTAGTCCTTATAGGTGGCCTTGTTTAATTCTTGAAAGTCCACACAAATCCTCCATTTCGCATTTTTCTTTGGTACAATAACTAATGGGGAGACCCATTTTCTATCTGATATAGGGTAAATAAAATTAGCTTATAGGAGTTTTTGGAGTTCTTCCTTTACTATATCTTTCAATGATGGGTTCATTCTTCTTTGAGGATGCCTGAAAGGTCTGATTTGATCGTTAGTGTTAATATGATGCATACAGGTATTTGGGTGGATTCCTTTCATGTCAGAGTAATCCCATGCAAACGCATTAGATTGCCCTTGAATCATTTATATCAGCTTTCGTTGTTGATCTGTTTTTAGGTTAGCATTGATATATAAGGACTTTCTAGGACTAATTTCAACAACTTGGATAGTTGATTCCTTCCCTTCCTCTACTTTTGAAATAGTGGCTATTGTAGAAGTGTAAGGGTGCAAAATTTCTTGAAATTCAAGGCTAAAGATGTGTGTGTAGTTAGGGAAAGATTGGGGATAGTCAATACATGTCGAAGAAGCCAAGAATAGACTTAGGATTTGTTCTTCAGAGTGATATTATACTCATTTTACTTGTTCAAGTGTCAACAAGGGATGAGTACAGTCCTCCTCCCCATAGGGATTCTCCAACCAAAGAGGAAATTCAGTGGTTGGTTGGGCAGGGGGAAAAAGGATAAGTTTATAACTTTGATTGCCATTGGAAATTGTCATTTCTCCAGATCAACAACTGATGAATGCATCAGCAGTGGCCATCCAAGGTCGGTCGAGTACTTCTGGGTGTCCTGGTTTGGGGGATTTGGGATGGATTACCAAGAAATCCACAGGGTATTCCCAAGAGTCCAATGCCACTGTTATATCATCTAAACTTCCTACTGGGGTGATGACTGATTTATCTGCAAGTTCTAGAAAAGTTTGTGTAGGTCTGAAGTGATCGAGTTGCAGTGTTTTCATAGTGTTTACTAACATCACATTTATTTCTTCCCCTAGATCAATCAATGTGTTAGGTAAGGAAGCACCATTGATTTCTATGGTTACCACTGGGTTTCCTGGATCACTATACTTGGAAGGAATTTCTGTTATAAATTCAGATAACTTCCCTAGCACTCGTATGACAAGAGGTTCCTTCCTCTTTCTCCCTAGATTTTTAATGCAAAGGTCCCTTAAAATTTTAGCATAGATCGGTATGTCATTAATGGCCTGTAATAGTGGGATTTTTACACATATGTTCTAGAGTTCAGTCTCTAGATTATGTTCTATAAGTTCCTCAGTTTTCTTTACAAGCAACCTTTCTGGGTAAGGGGGGTTCATTTTATGGGGTGTTTCTAGTGAAAGGGACTTGGGAGAAGGAATTTCTTGTGATACTGGAGTGTTTCTTTCTTTGTTCAATGGATTAGTTGTCTGTTCTTCTCTTTGAAATTTTTGGACATCTATTTGTTCATCTTGGTTTGTGTGATCATGCACTTGTTCTTCTTGGATGACCATAGTGGGATTTGTTTTGTTTACAATCCTTCATGATATTAATTGAATTCCATTAAACAGAGCTGGTGTTATTACATATGTAGGAAAGGTTTGTACTTCAACGTTTTGTATAGGTTGTTTCAGTCTGTTATTTGGGTTAGGGATAGGTTGTGCAAGAATGGGGGTAGGTCGAGGAGGGTTTTTGATGGGTGAAAATTGCATTGGTTGCTGCATATTTGGATTCATGGGTAGTGCAATTTGTTGTTGTGGGGGTGGAAGAAGAGCAGGGGGGTTAAATCCTAGGAGAAATTGTGAAATATTTGAAGGATATTATGGATAGGTGGGAAAATTTGTTGGTTGGAAGGGGACATTCCCATATACAGGTATTCTTTGCCCCTGTTGCCAAGGTTGGGTTTGTGTCGACCAATGAGGATAAGACATAGGGGGTACCCATTGCTGTTGGGGGTATTGTGTCATTGGGTCAGAAAACATGCTGGGGTTTTGTTGTTTTCATGGTCTCCTAGGGGGGTAGGATGTCTCAAGTTCTCCTCCTCCCTTGAACATGGCCTTGAGTCCAGGGAGAGAAGGGAATTCGTTAGTAGGATGGTCCTTTGTACAAAGACCACATATTTCAATAACATTGAGGGGGCATTCCTTTTCAGTGTGTTTCCTCCTACACTGATGACTGAAAATCCCTAACACAACATTTTCTTCCTCTTGTTTTATTTTAATTTTCATGGTATCTAGTTGGGAACTGATGGTGTTTAGGATATCTGTTTTAAAGTTTTCCAATAGATTTCCTATTTCAATCCTCGTGACACCTCCAGATGTGGGTTTATCCATTCTGTTGATAGGGTCCCTTATACTTTTCCACATTTTAGCTTGAATGCGAGAGTATCTTTTACAATACTCTACTATGTCTGCAAATGGTTTTTGGTATATGTCCCCAGAACTCATGAGGTTTAACACTTCAATGCAATCATCCCTCACACCCTTTAGAAAGGAATTCCTAACTGTAGTTGTATCTAAAGAAAACTGCTTAGTCTTTTGGTAATTGTATAAGAACCTCTCTAGGTAGTCTTCTAAGCTTTCTTCTTCAGATTGCTGCATTTTGAATATATCATTCCTAGTGTCCCTAGGTTTGCAATAATCTTGGTATTTCTGGAGGAAGGTCTCCTTCATACCATCCCAAGACAAAATTGTGTGTTCCCCTAATCTCATGAACCACCATACTGCCAAATATTTTAGTGTAGATGGGAAAAGTTTTAATTTTTGAGAATTATTTGTGTAGTTATATCTCCTACACAATATGTCAAATTCAAATAAAAATGAGACAGGGTCTTCTATTGACATACCTCGGAAATGAGGAAGTGAAGATAATGAAATGTTCTTCATAGCAACGTCTTTAGCGATATCCAGTATGGGGAATCCAAATGTCTCTGTTTCATTGGCTATGTTTCCCTCTTCTTCTGCCATGTCTTCAAGCAATCTGTAGGGAGGTGGTGAATTTTCTCCACTGAGTGATGGTTCCACCACTGGGTTACCTGGTATCTCTAGTTGTTCCAAGGTTTTGTGTGTCCTTCCAACAACAAATGCAACCTCTTCTATTAGTACCTTTGCTTGCTTTCCAGTTTCTCCTCTGGATGGGGTTAGCAGTGCTTCCTTCCTTTCTTGTTGTCTTGTGTCTTTAATCTTAGCAGTGGCTTCAGATCTAGTGCCTTTTGCTATTGTTGCAATCGATGCCTTTGAGCTCTCTCCTCTAAAAAAATTTCTTGCACGAATTTTTGATGAATTAGTATAGGGGGGGGGTTCTTTGTTGTTTTCTTTTTTAGTTTTTCTTAGATTTTAGGAGCAATAAATTTACCTTTATTATCCCTGTACCTACTCATAAAAAATGAAATGAATGAAAAACATAGATTCCTAATTAAAGGTAGGAGGACAACCTAACTTTGGAGAAACCCCACCAAAGTGGATGCACAGGTTCTTACCTTTCATCTTACTGTCTTCTCTCTGCCCTCAGATTATCCTCAAACCCAATCCAATACTTCATCAAACCAATCGAATACTAAAAATGATACATGTTACCGTTTACAACTCCCCGACAACGGCACCAAAATGTTGGTGCATAAATATGTTCAATATATATATCTTACACTCATTTAATTGTCAATCTAGGATTCGTAATTGAAAGAGTCGTTACACTATATGTGTCGAGAACAAGTAACCAACCTAAGTCTGTTGCATATAGGAAATAATTAATAACATAAAAACCCTATTTCTAAGATTTCTAAATACTTCAAAATATCTGGGAACCTAGAAGAGAAAACTGATAATAGAACTTAAACAAATAGTCAATCAAAGAGATGTTGTCTTAGAGAAACAAGTTTGTTCATTTCAAGCTCTTGAATTGAAAAGATGAACTTTAAGAAGCTTGTTTCTTATAGCAATTTAAAACAATCAATTCCAACCATTCTCAAAACCAAAACCAACTTCAATCTCATGGAATTTAATCAAACCAGCACAAGGGTGTTCAATATAACTGGAAGAATTTATTATAGAGAATGAATATGAAATATAGAGTCTTTTGATACCTTGAGGTACTAGATCCACTATAGTCATAAACTCAAAATATCAGTTCCACACTTCAAATCATGAAATAGCTACCTTCAACATCTGAGAATGAAATGTCTATTCGATCCAACACTTTCTTATTCACACCAAATCAAAATGATTAACTCAATGCTCAATCCTGAAAATGAAGTAAAGACCAATCACATGCACACTATTGTAAAATATCCACACAAACACACAAAATGTCTACAAGGAGGTTTACCTTGGTTGGAGTGGTGGGCCCTTGCCAAACCAACAAGGAACCTCTTAATAAAGTAACAGACTAAAGTTCTTCACTCACATCCAAGAATTGACATAAAAGATCTTCTATATTAATTAAACTGGTAAATTGGATCAACAGTCTTTTAATTCATACATGGAAATGATAAGTATCATCTGGTTCTGACAGTGAACTTTTTACAGTGGCTATTATCACCCTTAGCTATCATTAATATGAGATTCCCTATATAACGTAAGTTGATACTACCAATATCTATAGATAAGCATTAAAAAGTTTGAGAGATTTCTCAATTAAGATTTACATTGAATTTTTAGGAGTTGACTCCATCCTCATGACCCAAAGTGCATGATTGATGGAGTCTCTTTGCAACTGGAAAACTGATTTGGGCGCTTCTATCCAACCGTCTCCTCAAAATATTTACCATCATCCTGGTCTAACTGGTGCATTCTGGAAATAGAGGTTCTGGTACCGGATTGCACACAGTCGTGAATCTAGTACCAGAATAGAATAGAGCAGGTAGTACTTGAATAATGCATGTCTTGGTACCGGAATAGAGTTGGTATTGGATCAAAACTATCTTGAGTACCAAAATGGATTTGGTACCAGATTACACGGTGTCTGGTAGTGCCAGATAGACTGCTCATAAATCAAACCATTAAGACTATACAAAATAAGACATTTTCAATCAAATTAATTTAAGAAAGTTAAACAAACATGCTTTAAATCATCAATTACCTCTTGTGGACATGACATAACTATTAGGCATGTTTTTGGGGGGGAATAGTCTAGTATAGGTTTATAACAGAGGCAAAAAGGATTAGATATAGGGTGAGATAATGAATTATCTATATCAAAATAGGGACTCAACAATGGGGATCATTTTCATGTAAATGGTGTTGGTTGGAGAAGTAGTGTAGACAGTGACTATTGATTGTAGTTTTGTTTTATCCGATTGAAACTTAATGCAAAATTCTTGAATCTTTGATGAAAATATTCTAACGGTGGCAGTCTGATGTATTGTATTATTTCTTTGAATATGTGATTTCTTGTAATATTATATTCACATCTGTAATTTCTGTCTAAATCAGAACATGATTTTGAATCTAGAATTCACTGCATAGTTCTCTAGATTCACGCCATTTAGATAAATGGTGTTTCTTCTAAGTTAACTCTGAATTCATTCCCAACGCTGCTCCGAGTTTCTTCATGTGTTTTTCTCTCACCACGCACAATGATTTTTAACTGAAGATTGTTTCTCATTTAGCATTTATCCTCTCGAGTTCAGTCATTGAGTCATTTGTTTCTATCATTTTCTTAAATCGACTCCATTGCCCAATGGTACTTTCTCTCTTTCTTATCCTACCATCCCTTTTAAAAATAAAATAAACTTGTCCTATTGCAGAATCTGACCTATGTGCATTTATTGATGAAATATTTGAGTTATTAGCAGTCATTAGAGATACAAGAGAGCCCTATCTGATTGTATACGTCAAAATACACTTTAAAGTTGGTTGAAATAGTTACCTCAAGGATTTTTTTGATACAACCCAAAGAAATTACCAAGTGCTAACATGCTCAAAATATCATAATACAACAAAAGTACACCATGTACAATAATGTGAGCATGGAGCACAAATCTAATATAGATAACAACGATGAGTTACACAACAACTCCTTAAATAATAGGAGAACCTCCTCCACATAACCAAATACATTCATACATCACAATTCCCATTTCCTCAATAATGAATGCATGATCCCTGTATATACCTATTCACACCTACACATGAGGCCCCTTTACTATTAGGCTTACTTATCACATATATTTGCAAATTTCATGTACATTTATCCCCATATATACCCCCCCCTTGGGGTCATATCACGTACATTTAACCCTATATATTCCCCCCTTGGGTCATAACATAATACCCTCCAAAAATCTTTGTACTCAAATGTTTTCAATTAAACGCTTCACATGTGATGAAACAAAGTAATCTGATTTTTTTATGTTCCTACTATATTCTTTCCATTGATGATGATTCAACCATCCAAAATCAATTATTTTCGATCATAATCCTTGGTGGCTAGTTGTTGCATAATTTGTTTCCCTTGATTCCATGTATTGTTTTTGAAGCTTCTCCAGTTTGTAGTAGATGTTGGTATATGATAATAGCTTGTTGAATACTGGTTTTGTTGGACACATCAACCACACTAATAGGGTGGGGGTGAATCAGTGTGAGTATATTTTTGCACTTCTCACAAAACTTTAGTTAGCAATACCTTCAAACATATTATTCATTTGTACTTATCTACTTCCATATATCAACAACGTTCATCAATAAGAGAGAACCATAAACCATCACCATAATAAACACAAAGAACACCAGACATATATGCAAACTCTTGTATTATTTGTTACAATAGACTACAATCTCATGGTTTTATCAACATCAACTTAAAAGAGAAAAAAATCCAAAAGAGCGCCAACTCTCAATACAAGACTCATCTTGCAGATCTCAGCACCAACTAATATGTGAGGAATCCAATCCCCAAGTACAAGACCCTGCTTGTGGACAAAAACCAATCTGTCAATAGGTGCATGACTTGTTAATAGTGTATCCCACATATGTACATGATCTTCCTATATTGCAGCATGCATATGTACACTATCTTCCTATACTGTAACACACGTATGTACGTTTCCTTCTCTCTGTCAATCTATGTACACCTTTAGAAAACTAGGGCATCCATTCTTCTGCACTTCTTAAACTTTCTTTCCTCTTTTATATCCATCTGCAACTTGTCACTGCATCCAACCTATCACTGCAACCAATTTGTGTTGTCCCAACCATAGAAAAATCTACACCATCCAACAACCTTGATGTAGGAGCATCACCATCAAAGCACGAGTGGAGGACAACTGGATATGTGAGTGCGCATTTTGAAGACATTTTTGAATTTCAAAAGGAAGAATCATTTATGTAACAAATGGAAGGATGTATTTGCTTTTAATGTTTTGGGGATTGTAATACAGATCTTGAACATTTTCTCTCATCTGTCGGCTGTGGGAATTTATTGTAATAAATGTAAAGTAGACGGTAGTCTCTAATTCGATAAGATAACTTAGAATAGTAAGAGGGAAAACTCAAGAATACTCTCTGATATGTAGATATTATCATTCTCATTGTAATTTGTTGTAGAGAAAGAGAGCATAGGAGAGAAGAGAAGAACAAAGATTGTAGAAGTTGTATGAGTAGATAGTTGTTGTTATTGAGACCATGTACATAAGTACTTGAATTAATACAAGAAGCCTTTGATCCAATTTCATGGTGTACTATGGTTGTTGTGTGTATCTATTGAATGGTATATTTACAACTTGCTTATATTCTCTGTTATGCATTTGTTTCAATGTTGTGTGTGTATGTGATTTCATGTTGAATATATGGAGTCTGTGAGAACAATATAAGTTTCAATTGTTTCTCTTCCTGAGAATTCCTGCAAGGAGTGGAGTGAAAGTCCGCAAGGAGTGCGTTGATAGGTTTCTGAGGTTTATCCCAAAAAGCTCAGGAGAGATATTGTTGATCTTATATATGTAGAGTGCAAGTATAGTATAGAGCCATAAAAGGTGTGCGCAGGTTGAGGAGAGTCTTAGAATTGTCCAACCCAAGGAAGTGGTTGAAGAACTTATGTCGCAAGGAGTGCGCAAAGTTGGAGTGGTCGAATAACCAAAGGTTACTGTGAAAGCCACAAGGTGTGTGTGCATGATTCCTAAAAATCTCGGAGTTCGCAGCGAGAATTCAAGCTCAGGAAGGATAGAGGCTTGGAAGATTTCAGAGGAAGTACAAGGGTCGAAATCATCTCATGGAGACAAGATCAAAAGGTTTGACACCGAGTTATTTTTCCAGGAGCCATTTCGAGCCCCAATGGATGGTATAAATACTCGGAAGGAGAAGCACAGATATCCATGGGTCATTGGATCCAGTAAATCTGTGAGGAGGACGAGGGATGAGAGTCATTAAACACTCGAAATCTTAGTAGAGATAGTAATTCATCGATCTAAGCGAATATCAAACCGTTGATTCCTTTCGTGGGAAGGAGAAATCAAGAATCGAGAGCTAGATGGGAGAAGGAAGTCAAGCTCCAAAGTCGCGAACTGCAAATTTTTGATTCGCGAAAAGAGGATTTGGACCGTTGAATCACAGGAGTCTTGGAACATTGATCTAAGGTAATTGAAGTCAGGAGTTTAGACCTCAAGTGAAGGGAGGAGATCGACTTCGCGATTTCCCAATACGTGAAGTCCCGTAACGCTCAGAAGTTGGGCCCCAGGACATAGTTGGAGAATAGGGTAAAGATGTAGCACTCGCTATAATCCTAACTCAAAGTTTAGGAGTTCGATAGTCAAGAGAGTCGGGGTGACTTGTAATAGAATGCCCAATGTCTCGAAGTGTGAAGTGCATTTTGGTTAGGCTTGTGGTCACCGTCGGTGGTCGCATGACCAGATATTGCACCTAGTGCTTGCTCGTGCGGGTGGAGTTCATAAAACAGACCTATGGTTTTTATGTGTTGAAGGTTCCAGTAGGGACCAAGGAGCCATTTCGGCTCATAGGAGTTCAAAGATCCATAGAATGGGAGGTCAACATACCCTGCCGAGGTAGGGGTTCTGTGTCAAACCTATGCATGCTCCTCATGCATACACCATCACAGAACATAGATATCCCTCAACCATATCAGAACATAATTACTCTACTAACCCACCACCATCTACCATATCCAAATATCACAACAAACATACAAAGAAAGCTTCAAGAACTCACCATACCATGAGTAAATCTAAGCATAAAGACAACATATAACCATACCATATCTTCTATAGTAGATCCGAACTAGTAGACTATTTTTTGGGGAACTTGCTTTAGACTTCATGAACCCGATACCATCACTTACTCAAGCTTTCCATGTCCTTTCCCAATTGTACACCCACTACTCTCCTTCAACCTGCGTATGTACATGACATTTCCCATTGTAGCTAGTGTACAACTTCAAAAAACTAGGGTTTTTTGAACCTCCAAAAATTTCTCCATCAAAATTCCTTACTACCTCAGAATTATGAAACTTTTGATGCATCCATGACTACCTGTAATGAACCTTTCACCAAAACTAGATATTCGATATACTCAAAATATTCACTTAATAAGAGACCATTTCTCTCTTATTTATACTTCTCCAAGTAGCTTCTTCTAGGGGTTATCTTCTAGCCAACTTACCCAACTTCCTCATTTGGGGCTAAACCACTTCTAACCACTTGTCCACTTACAACCACTTTATCCACAAATAGTAAACTCACCACTTCTAGTTGCAACTAATTTATTTTTAATTATTTTCTTGTTGCAACCACTTAACCCATGACTAACCACTTTGATTGGTCAACTTCTTCTATGAGCTTCTAGAATAATTTGACTTCTTTGACCTTCTAGATGCTTCTAGACAACACATGAGGGTTCTCCAACTTCACGTGGCCATAAATATCTAACTGTGAGGAGTTATGTGATGTTCCACATATCACTTGAAACGACATGATGAGCATTATCCATATAGAATAGTCTCACTTGAACATTCATTGATCTTAATTACATTATTCCTCAAACAAAATGGGGTTCCCTAATCACACTGCTAGGATTTCTCAACCTCCTAACCATTTGGACTTCACAAAGTGTCTTCCCATGAGGGATTTCACCATAAGGGGACCACTTTGGAGTTCATCCATTTGGTACATCCTATCAACCATGATAAGACAATAATGATCAACCTTTACATCAACCCATCTATACATCAATGATACAAACACATTTGTAAGAAAATACTTGGCATAAACCCTTTGACATTAATCCTTTGAAATCAATTACAATATAGTACCACAATCTCCCCCTTTGGAATTGATGGAAACACCAACATTGATGTCAACACAAATCATTGATGGAAATATGTAGACATGACAATGCTCCTAATAAATATTCATCTAACCACATCAATGTGACTATCTCTCCCCCTTTGAAACCAATTTCAAGGGGTATCTCCCTTTGGGGTTTCTCCGCCTGATAGAACTATCCCTGAGGTTGCTCCCCCTAGCTACACTTTCATGTGGGATTCTCTTCATGTTTTTGATGAGTCTCTCCTTTTGACAAGGGAAATCACTTTGATGCAATGATAGTAACATGGATTCCAATCATCTATATCATCTCTCCACCTGCAATCATACATATGTAACCAATCATGGGAAGAAGAATAACTCCCCCAAGTGGGTATGTCTCCCCCTATCTTCTTTGGAATATGAACAATATGCTACCACTGTAATTCGCTTCTGCTGCAAATGCTACTACTCAACTGAAACATAGATCTACTTCTCAAGAATGATTTTCTCTTCCTATGATGATCCTTAGACCTGTCCATGCATCAACCATCTAAACCTGTGTCACACCTTACATCAAGTGTATTCCAATCATACATACTATCTCATGCATCAACCATGAAGAAAAAGATATGTCAACAATGAATAATGAATCATGAACAAACCATCAATGATGTAAATCTTGTGCCATACCATGTGCCAACCATGCACATCAACCATGTACATCAACACCATACAATATACCATAAGATTTCATCACTAAAGTATATATGCCAAATATGTACAAAGCATATATAAGTATCATCAACAAGTGACTCTTATCAATGTACCAATAACATCATCAACCATACAACATGCCAACCATGTACCTCAAACAAGTTTCATATCACACATGATACGCCTCTATCATAAACCAAGTTCCACAAACTATATGTCAAGAAATGTATCTCAACCATCAAGCATCAATCTTGTACCATATACCATCAACAAGTGCATCAACCATGCACCGAA
>ML786097.1:1508102-1546081 GCA_009831015.1 Picea engelmannii
TCTTCTTTCCATGCTATATGAAGCACTCCTCATTGACTTTCTCCTTGAATTCCAACAATCTTGAGCTTTGTGGCCAAACCCACTACAACTATAACATCTCATGGTGTGACAATGAGAAGCAATGTGTCCTACTTGATTACATCTCCAACATCTTAGGGTGTTATGGAACCTTCCAATATATTTCCTTGCATAATGTCTGCAATCCAAATCTTTGTGACCATATTCGTTACATGTGAATCATTTACCATGAAAAACATTTTCATACCTTGGCCTTGGTGTCCACCTTGAAGGTGTCTCTCTTCTGAATTTTCTTTGAGGTGTAAATATAGCTTCTTTGTGTCTTCCTTTCTTTGTTATTCCAAAATTTTCCTTTATTTGTGTAGGTTCTTGACTTGCAACATTACTTCCACCTTTTGAGAATGAAGGACTCACCTCATGCTTCTTAGAGGTGCTAGCTTCAAAGTGTGCAACTTCCTTGTTGTATCCAAGACCTGATTTATCATTTGGTGATCTTTAACTATCCAAGATTTCATCCAATATTGTTGAGCTATTCATGAACTTGATATGAGCATTTGAATTCTCTGTTTTTCTTCTAATATCAACAACTTCTACTTCCATCTTATGGCACAATTCTTCCTTTTCATTTACTTGGTTCTTCAATAGTTCTTCTATCCTTTTGGCTTCTTCAAGTTGGGTCTTTAGATTGACATTGAATTCTCTTGTTTCTTTAAGTTATTCAAGGTTTATTCTAAGCTCATAATTTACCTTCTTCTTTTCTTACATTTGACTAATTATTTCATTATTTAGTCTCTTAATATCTTCTTATTTTTCATCTAATTGATTCCTTTGCTTGGTTGTTTCACTTCCTTCTTGTTTCTTGAGCATTTTTTTTAGTGCCATGAAATGTCTTTGGTACTGATCTAGGGATTCCTTAGTAATACTTTCAATATCCTCAAAAGCATATGGATTATCTTCTTCTTCTTCTAAAGCATGTATAACTTTATATTTAATCTTTAGCAAATCTTCTTCATCATCTATAAGATAACTATTAATTGATTCTACACAAACCAATTGTAGATATTTTTATTCATTTGTAGGAGAACATTCAACTTCATTACATTTAGGACCATTGTAATCAGAATATTTTGGAGAGTCTTTACCTTCATTGATGATTGAGTCTTGATATGGCTTCTCTAGCTTCATCCATAGGTCCTTGGCATAGGTACATTTTCCTATTCTTTCTTTGACGAAACCCAACAATACATTGAATATGGTCTTGAATGCTACTGCATTATTCTTCTTTGCTACACTTTTTGAATGATTATTTGATGGAACTGATCTAGCAAAAAATGTATCCCAAACACCTACTCCTTTTGACTTCAAATACCCTTTCATATTTATTCCTCATGCTGAGTAATCTATCTCATCAAAGAATGGAACTTCATTTGCATGTTCATCCATTTGTGTGTCCACGAATCTACTTCAATATTGTAAGGCTTATAGGGAAGGCCTTCTATAATACCAATTGTTGGACACACTGACCACACTAAGAGGTGGGGGTGAATCAGTGTGAGGCTCTTTTTTCACTTCTTACAAAACTTTAGTTAGTGATACCTTAAAACATATTATTCATTTGTACTTAGCTACTTCCATATATCAACAACATTCATCAATAAGAGAGAGCCATAAGCCATCACCATAATCAACACAAAGAACACCAAACATATAGGTAAACTTTTGTATTATGTGTTACAGGAGACTACAATATCATGGTTTTATCAGCATCAACTGAAAAGAGAAACAACTCCAAAAGAGAACCAACTCTTAATACAAGACTCAACTTGTAGATGTTTTCACCAACTGAGATGTGAGGAATCCAATCCCCAAGTACAATACCCTACTTATGGATATAAACCAATCTTTCAACAGGTACGTGACCTGTTAATACTGCAACCCACATATGTATGTATTGTAACACATGTATGTATGTGTCCTTCTCTCTGTCATCATGCGTACACCTTTAGAAAACTAGGGCATCCATTCTTATACACTTATGAAACTTTCTTGCCTCTATTATATCCATATGCAACCTGTCACTACATCCAACCTTTCTCTGCAACCAGGTTGTGTTGTCCCAACCAAAAAAAAATATACACCATTCAACAACCTATGCATGCTCCTTATGCATACACCATCATAGAACATAGCTATCCCTCAACCGTATCAGAACATAATTACTCTACTAACCAACCACCATATACCATATCCAAATATCATAGTAACAATACAAATAATTCCTCAAGAACTCACTATAACATGAGTAAATGTAAGCATAAAGAAAACATACAACCATATCATATCTTCTATAGAATATCTAAACCAGTAGACTACTCTTCTGGGAACTTGCTTCAGACTTCAAGAACCTGGTACCAACACTTACTCAAAATTTTCATGTTCTTTCCCAACTATAGGTTCCATTCTCTCCTTCATCCCACATACGTATGTGCCCTGGACCACTACAACCTACATACAACTTCAAAAAACTAGGGTTTTTTGAACCTCCAAAAATTTCATCGACAAACTTCCTTTCTCATACGTACGAAACATCTTATGCATCCATGAGTACTTGCAATGAACCTTTCACCAAAAATAGATATTAAATATACTTAAAAGATTCACTTAATAGGAGATCCTTTCTCTCTTATTTATACTTCTCCAAGTATCTTATCCTAGGGGTTATCTTCTAACCAACTTACCCAACTTCCTTTTTTGGGGCTAACCCACTTTTAACCACTTGTCCACTTACAACCACTTTATCAAAAAATATTAAACTCACAACTTCTAGTTGCAACTAATTTATTTTTAATTTTTTTCTTGTTGCAACCACTTAACCCATGACTAACCACTTTGAATGGTCAACTTATTCTAGGATATTCTAGAATAATTTGAATTATTTGACCTTCTAGGGGCTTCTAGACAACACATGAAGGTTCTCGAACTTCACATGGCCATAACTCTCTAACCATGAGGATTTATGTTACATTCCACATATCACTAGAAATAACATGATGAGCACTATCCATATAGAATAGTCTCACTTGAACATTCATTTATATTCATTACATTATTCCTCAAACAAACTGGGCTTCCCTAACCACATTACTAGGATTTCTCAACCACCTAACCATTTGGAATTCGCAAAGCATCTTCATGTGAGGTATTTGACCATAAGGGGACCACTTTGGATTTCATCCATTTGGTACTTCCTATCAACCATGGTAAGAAAACAATGATCAACCTTTACATCAACTCATATATACATCAATGATAAAAACATATTTCTAAGACAATACTTGACGTCAATCCTTTGACATCAATGAAAGCATAATACAACAGGTTTTGTGATGCCTTGTTCCATGAATATTGACAAGTTTTCCATCTTCTTCCTTGATAATGATGATATCGACCTTCTTGTCTTCCTTGAAATATTTCCTAGTAATGAGGGTGTTGATATGGTTTCACATTTGATGATTTTCCTTCACTTTGAACATGCATTTCATCTATCTTATTTTTAGAGACAATGACATCCTCTATCCTGTTTGATTGGTATTTGATTACTCTATCCTTGGAGATAATACCATCATATTTGACATGTACATCGTCTATATGAAGTTCAAATTCTTCAAGTATCTTTTGTTGACCTTCTTGAATCTTGTCTTCTTTCTCCTTTTGAACTTTCAATGTCACCCCATTTATCAAATTTTGATGCCCTTCTTCAATCCTTGATTGCATTTCTAATTTTATCTCATCAATATTTAGGGAGTCTTCAACCTTCTTGCAAATTTTCTCTTCAAGTCTTTTGGTATATTCGTCATCCCAGATCTTTGTTTATTCTCTATTTTGATAATTCTTCTTTTCTTATTTCAATCTATTAACACCATCCATTAGTTTTTTTATATAGTTTCACAATCTACATATCTCTTCATATTTATTTTTCAAATCTTCCCTTGAATCATACTTTTTCCACTTTCCTTGTTTTATTTTTGCAACTTCTTATGAATGTATCACAAGTTCCTTGATATGTCTTCTAAATAATCTCCAAGTTTCATTGTCTGAATCATCCCAGAAAAAACATTATAGAGAACATGCTAAAATTACTTATTTGGAGAAGAAAAATTGTAAGATCAATGCTCTGATACCAAATGTTATGTTCCAAATGCTTAAAATATCATAATAGAACATAATTACACACCATGTATAGAAATGTGAGCATGGAGCACAACTCCAATATAGATAACAAGAATGAGATACTCAATAACTCCTTAAATAATATGAGTACCTCCTCCACATAACCAAATACATCCATACATCACAACTCCCATTTCTCCTTAATAATGAATATATGATCTCTATATATACCTATTCACACCTACACATGAGGCCCCTTTACTATCAGGCTAACCCTATAATATGTGTGTGTGTGTGTGTGTGTGTATACATTTATCCCCATATATACCCCCCATTGGGGTAATATAATGCACATTTATATATGCCCCCCTTGGGTCATAAAAAAACAATATTTCGAGAGATATCCAATGGTATATGGATGTCTCCTTAGGAATGAGGAGATATGATTTTTTTTGTTAGACAAACCATCCATAAAGTTCAAGTCAAACCAACCAGTCTTTACAGGTCAACCCTAAAAGTGAGCATAGAAACACTATAAATAAAGAATAGATGTGCACATTTGAATATCATCTGAGCAAGAAGATCAAGTCTCAGGTGTGTAGAAGAGATCTAAGGTTCACAAGAGAAGTTTGGTCTATATTTTATGATCATAACGAAATGAATACAAATTATTAAAAGATGCTTAACACAGAATAACAGAGATACAATAAAATTGGTTTTCTATTCAATAAGGAAATAAGCTGAAACTGTAAAATGCAGTGGAAAACAAGCTTGTTGGAATGGTGGAGGATTATCTCTGAGAAGATATGTGACGACTACGCACATTCACAAGAATATGATTCCAATGAGGCTACGAAGGCCTTTTACAATAAACAGGAATGTCAAAAATCCTAGACATCCAAAAACCTAACCCTGGGAGATGAAGCACCAAAATTCATGTGGGCCCCGTTTAGGTAAGTTAGTACATCAACTTCCTGAGGTCATAACTTTTGAATACGATATCCATTTTGGGTGCATGTAAATGTGTTGTCATGCACAAACTATATCTAGCTAAACAATGATACGCACATTTGCAGAGAGAATTGGAAAAAGAAGAAGAAGGAGAGAAATAATGGAAATAATTCTCATTAACCATTGTGAATAATGAATAATTTACACATTATATACTCTATATAACTAAATGAGTTCAAATTGAGGTGAACCAAGTCACCATAGTGGTGGTCTAGAGTGATATAGACACACGCCAACAATTATGGGAGTGAATTGCCACCTATTCTAGTCTCTCAAGTAGTTACGGGAGTGAACTGCCACCTAGTTGAGTTAACTAGTCAACTAGTCTTCAGTTAACTGACTGAACAGAAAGTAGTGAGGAGTTAACTCAAGGAATCAAGGATAATGCCCCACTTTGGTGATGATACCAAGGCAAGGTCGAATTAGCATGGTGATGATCCCAATGTTGCATGGTGATGATCCTAATGCAACATCTAAACTCAACTCAACTAGTCAAACTGAAGTGTGAACTGAAAGAGAATATTGTCTCATAAAATATAAGAGACTGTATAATAACTAAGTATGACTAATGAACAAATAAAAACCTTAGGAAAAAGAAATCCTAGGTGTATGTGAAGTAACTCCAACAACCCCCCCTAAACATCACTATGGTGAAAATAAAGATTGGGTCCCAGCAACGAGGCCAGGTTAGGCACCCAAGTACAAAAGATACATTGAAAATAAAGTGTGAAAAGAGAGAAAACCTCATGGGAAACCCCCCCACCCCCTTCAAGTTACAATGTATGTAAAAAGAAGAATTACAGTTTCTAGGAAACTGTGTCCTTCACTCCAAGACGACCTCGCAGAGAATGGAATTTCTTCTCAGTGAAGGTCTTGGTGAAAATGTATGTCATCTGTTCTATTGAAGGACAGAACTGTAAGTCGATGATCCCCTCGTGTACTAAGCCTCGGCTGAAGATAGAGAAATGGCAGCTTGCTTCTTGCTCAACCAACAGATAGGCCCGGAACCAAGACTGAGTGAGTAACCAGATGTGGACTTTCAATCAATGTTATTGCTAGCCTAGTCAGAATCAATAAAACCAATGAGATCTAATGTAGAGTCTACTGCATAATGAATCCCAAAGGTGATGGTGCCCTATACGTATCGAAGGATACACTTTTCATATTTCAAATGTAGCTCATGAAGCTCCTGCATGAACCTGGAAATTGCACCAACTTCATATGAGAGGTCTGGTCTGGAGTGTGTCAGATACAAAAATATCCCCAGTGGAGTCTCCCCACCATCCTCAAGTTTGACTCCTGATAGGAAAGGAGTCAGAGTAGACTTGCAGTCTGTGATGTGAAATCTCTCAAGGAGATCTCGTGCATACTTGGATTAAGACAGTTTGATGCCTGATGCATATTGACTGATCTCAAGTCCAAGGAAGAAGTGTAGTGGACCCATGTCTGTCATCAAAAACCTGTCATGAAGAATCCTCTTGACTGCAGCTATCGCTGAAGTCAAGCAACTGGTGATCAACAAATCATCGACATACAAAACTAAAAGTAGAAGTGAATCAGTCGTCCTGAGAATGTATACATTCGGGTCTGATTTACAATGTACAAAGTTCTGTGACAACAGGTAGGATTCCATCTTGGCATACCATGCCTTCGGAGCCTGCTTGAGGCCATAAAGTGACTTCTTCAGTCAATAGACCAAAGATGAGTCCTGCATAAATCCCTGGGGCTGCTCATGTAGATCTCCTCAGAGAGATCACCATGAATAAATGCATTCGTCACATCCATATGATGGAATTCCCATCCCTTGGCTATCATAATGGAAAGTTCCAATCATATGGAATCCATCTTCGCTATTGGAGTGAAGGTCTCATCATAGTCAATACCATGAACCTGTTGAAAGCCTTTGGTGACAATCCTAGATTTGTATCTACTAATCTGTCCATCCTCTATGATCTTGGTCCTGTAGACCCATGTGCATATGACAAGTTTCCTCCCAAAAGGAAGCGGAACTAGATCCCAAGTCTGGTTCTCGAGGAGGGAGTTGTACTCCTCCTGCATGGCAGATTCCCAAAAGGGATTTCCAGCAACCTCACAATAAGACTGTGGATATGAAGACTGAACCAAGAAAAGATTCTTGGAAGGAAATGGTTCAGTGGTAGTGAGTGCAATAAGAGTCTCCTTGATATCAGATCGAGTCCTCCTAGTATTGGCTGGATCACCTATGAGATCCCCTGCATCCTGAAGAGTAGTCTATGCCCACTTGGGCCTCTATTCTGGCTCTGCAACTACATCTAGATGCTATGACTCTACATATGACTGTACTGACTCTAAATATGAATTTGAATCCTATGATTCCTCTGAATCAAAACTCTCATCTGAAGAAGAGTCAGCATGTGCATGCTCATCATCTTGGACAGGTGTAAGAGTAAAGGTTTCTGCATGCGGCTACTGAGGTACATGGGAGACACTTTCCTCAAATTGGACACTACACTCAATGATGAGACGGTATGAGGAAATATGAATAATCCGGTATCCCTTCACATCGTCAGGCTATCCAACAAAAATGCACTCAATGCTCTGTGGATTAAGTGCCTTCCTCATTTCAGAGGGAATGCGAGCCCATGCACGAGAACCAAAAATGCAAAAGTGGGTCACTTCTGGTTTGAGGCCGCTCCAAGCCTCGTAGGGGGTCTTATCCTTGGCAGATCTATGGGGAGATTTTTTTTGGATGTATGTTGCACAGTTAAGTGCTTTGGCCCATAGTCTCTGTGGTAGTGACTTTGCAAGCAACATGGAAGATGCCATCTCCTTTAGAGATCTGTTTTTCCACTTGGAAACTTCGTTTTGATGTGGAGTGTAGGGAACTGTATGCTGCAACTGAATCCCTGCCTCATGGAAAATATCATGAATCTCATGATTCACATACTCTCCCTCGTTATCAGTTCAGAGGAATTTGATCTTCTTTCCGGACTGTGTCTCAACCAAAGCTTTGAAATATTTGAGGTGTTGAAAGACCTCAGATTTTTTCCTGAGAAAGTAGATCCAAGTAAAACATGAGAAATCATCAACAAAAATGAGAACAAACCTTGATTTTTTGATTGATGGATGCAGAAAAGGACCCATGAGGTCACTGTGGATCAAATCTAAAGGTGTGGAAGCTCACTAAGACTTTCCTTTGATGAGTTTCTCTTGAGGGTGTTTTCCGAGAACACATCCCTCACATACTCCCCTAGAGAAATGGATGTCTGGAAGACTATCAACTAATCTGTTCTTGCTAAGATGTTGCATGTATCTAGAATTCAAATGTCCAAACCTTTCATGCCATATCCTACTACTTTCATCAGCATGAGTTATCGGTAAAGCAGAATCAGGTTCAATGAATTCATAAAATGTATACAATCTAGACTGATGATTTACCTCACCGGTAGCAACCCTTGAGTTGGTTTGCATGTTGTATATGTCCATGGAATTTGGTGTGAATATGACTTTATTTCCGGTGCCAGAATTCATCATCTGATACACGGAGAGAAGGTTGACAGAAATCTTGGGAACATGCAAAATGTTCTCGAAGCTTCTGTTGGTGAGTTCAATCCTTCCTTTGCCGGTGACTTCAACAGAAGAGTTGTCCCCCATCTGAATAGGAGGAACTTTGCATGCATCCAAAGAAGAATATAATGCTTTTGAGGCAGCCATGTGATGTGATTCTCCTGAATATATGATCCAAGCATCGGGAGAGGAGTTGATGACAATCAAGGCATGGATAGAATCGCCTTTCTTCGAATTTGAATCTTCTGGCTTCTTCTTATTTGCACCCTCAGGGATGCGATATCTAAGGTTGTTTTGATGAAGTATCTGAGACATCAGATCTATTTTTTTTTGCATGCATGCGGATTCCGAATGGAATCCTTTGTAACAGTATGTGCATTTCTCTCCTTTGGATCTGGAGGCATTGGTGAAGGTATTTGTGTACCCTTCCTTCTTCATATGTGCACGAGATTTCCTCTTATCTTTATCTTTAGATTTCTGATATTTGTGGCTGCCATCATGCACAGTGAGTGCATGCATCCTTGGGCCTTTGATTGCACCCATTTTGATGAGCTTGGTTTTCTCTTGTGTCAGGGATTCGATAAAGTCCTCAAGAGAAGGCATCTTTTAGGTTGCTCCAGAGGAAAATACGACAGTATGGAATGTAGATATGAATACTGAGAATTCAGGACCAAGCTTGGAGAGAATGGTGAGAACCATTTGTTTCTCCTCCTTCGATTTATCAACCCCACAAGCTTTGAGTTACGACAGTAAATCCTTGAATTTTGTAAAGAAATATTGGATATTCTCAAATCTTTTTGGATCCAATGTGAGTAGCTCCACCTATAGCATGTGTCCCCTCATCTCATCATATTTTCCAAATATCCCTTCCAAGATGGTCCAGTATTCATTGGGAGTCTTATAGGAAGATATATGAAAAAGGAGATTAGGAGAAATAAGACTGAAAATTGTTCCGAGTGCCTCATCCATGCGATTTAAGTACTTAGATTTTTCTATGGCTGATGTCGGCTCTGTATTTGTATTCAAGGTTAATCTATACAACCCTTTAGATAACATATATATGGCTATTTTCTCTTTCCATGTAAAATATTTGTAAGGTGTAAGAATGAATTCTTTTTGGAATTCCATCTTTCCTCTCTCTTCAATCTTTTGTACCTGCAAAAAAATTTGGTGTAGCTTTTTTTTAGCATTCCGTCAGCTTTGATACCATGTAAATGTGTTGTCTTGCACATAATAGATCTAGATAAACAATGATACACACATTTGCAGAGAGAATTGGAAAAAGAGGAAGAAGGAGAGAAAGAATGGAAAGAATTCTCATTAATCGTTGTGAATAATGAATAATTTACACATGATATACTCTTATAACTCAATGATTTCAAATTGAGGTGAACCAAGTCACCATAATGGTGGTATAGAGTGATATAGACACACACCAGTAGTTACATGAGTGAACTTCCACCTATTCTAGTCTCTCAGGCAGTTACGAGAGTGAACTGCCACCTAGCTGAGTTAACTAGTCAACTAATCTTCAGTTAACTAAATGAACAGAAAGTAGTGAGGAGTTAACTCAAGGAATCAAGGCTAATGTTCCACTTTGGTGATGATACCAAGGCAAGGTCGAATTATCATGGTGATGATCCCAATGCAACATCTAAACTCAACTCAACTAGTCAAATTGAAGTGTGAACTGAAAGAGAATATTCTCTAGGTGGAATATTCTCTCCTAAAATATAGGAGACTGGATAATGACTAATTATGACTAATGAACAAATAAAAACCTTAGGAAAAATAAATCCTAGGTGTGTGTGAAGTAACTCCAACAGTGCACAATAGATCGTTGGAAAGGTATTGTCGAGGATATTAACTTTGGGGTCTCAATCAGAGCCTTCAATTATCATTGAGAAGCTTGATCCTGAAAATCCTACATTTAGGCCCTCAAAATGGCCCCAGAAGTTAAAAACTACTAAAAATAGTAAATTACCAAAATTGCTAGAAAACTGTTTTGAGCCAGTTGGAAAAGGTGGGTGGCCAACGATATTTGCCTATACCAATACTCCCTCCTTAGGAAGCAATGGTCTCCATTGCGTTGATTTCCCCCATCATATGAGGAAAGTTATGTTGAATTTGGCCTCGGGTGAGCCACTTGCCTTGGTGTAGGAGCCGCCCTGCTTTGACAACTAGATAAAGATGGATCCTGTGTCGTCGAGTTTCCTTGATCTGTGTGTCCAGAATATGATCATTGGATGCCTGTTGCATGTAGTTAGGGTTGAGTTATGTTGGTTTCCACTACTCTGCTATCTCTGGGGTGTCCAATAATGGTGGGAAATATGGCTGAAGGAGAGCCAAATTGAAGAGTGGGTTCAGGCCAAGGAAATGGGGAATGTTGAGCTCAAAATAATTGTCACCCACATCCTTGGTGATGGTGTAAGGCCCATAACAAAGTGGACAAACCTTACAATGGGTACTTGTAAGGTGTTCTTTCTGCAAATGCAACCAAACTTTTTCGCCTATCTAAAACTTATGTGGCACCCGATGTTGATCTTGGCGCTGCTTGTACTTGGCATTAGACTTTTGTAGAATATCCTAAACCTATTGGTGGACGTGCTGGATCTGCTCAATGAACTGGGTGGCTTTGTCAGCTTCTGGTGGAGCAGGGGATGAGTCGGCCAAGGTGGTCACCAAGGGTAGTGCAACATTTATGGGGCTCAATGGTTGGAATTCCAACCCCACCTGAAAGGGGTTGTGTCCAATTGAGCTATGTAGGGATTGATTGTAGCTATGTTGGACATAGGGAATACTCTCATCCCATGTGTGGGGGTGTTTTTAATTGTACATGCATAGGATATTTATGATCATCTAATTGACGACTTCAGTTTGACCATCTGTCTGGGGGTGGAAGGAAGTGGATTTGGTGAGATTGGTATCCAACAATGACCAGAGGCTCGATCAGAATGTGTTGAGGAACCGAATGTCATGGTATGAGATAATGGTTTGTGGGATCCCAAAATGTACCCATACTCGTTCAAAGAAGAGCTTGGAAGTGGCTTCTGCTGCGATGTTCTTCTTGCAGGTGGCTAGAATCGCCATCTTGGAAAAACGATCAACAAGCACAAAAACACAGTCATTTCCCCTCTTTGTGGATGGGAGGCCTGGCACGCAGTCCATTGAAATGGATTCCCATGGCCTGTTAGGAGTAGGCAGAGGGGTGTATAGGCCATGTTTCTTTGTGGTTGGTTTGGTAATAATGTAGGTAGTATAGGACTTGATATACTTGTCGACATCCTTTTGAAGTTTCAGCCAATAGAAATGTTTCTGCAACACTACCATTGTCTTTTCGACGCCAAAGTGTCCTTCCACCCAACTGTAGTGAGATTTCCATAACATCTTTGTGCAGTCGCTTGATGGAACAAAGAGATGGCCTAGACGACACAACATCCTGTCCTGAATATGGAAATTAGCTACAACTGAGTTGGCTCCCAATGTTTGGCAGGTGGTGGATAATTCATGGTCTATATCGTAGAGGTGGGGTTATCTAGAGGTCTCATGGCTGCAAGAGTATAGCACCATGGTGAGTGCTGTGACTGGAGGTCGACTGAGGGAATCAACAACTCGGTTGGTAATTCTCATTTTATACTTGATGTTGAGGTGGAATTGTTGTAAGTATGTGGACCACTTTTGATGGCAGTCATTTTGCAATTTTCCTTGGGTCAGGATGAATTGTAGTGGCTTGTGATCAGTGTGGATGATTGTCTCCTTCCCAAGAATGTAATATCTCCACTGGTGGCAGGCTTGCACAATGGAGTACATTTATTTGTCGTAAGTAGGGTACTTATGAAAAAAATATGATAGTGTCTCACTATGATATGCCAGGGGATGGCTGTGTTGAGTGAGAATGGTGCCCACAACATAGTGTGAAGCATCTCTCTCAATCTCAAATGGATGCTGCAGATCTGGTAATGAAAGTACCGGGGATGAGAAAAAATGATTCTTCATGTCCTTGAAGGGTTGTTGTTGGGACAGAACCCACATAATTTTTTCCTTACCGCCACCTCTGATTACTTAGATGAGGTCCCATGCAATATGAGAGAATCCCAGCACTAACCTACGATAGAAATTGGCGAGGCCCAAGAAGCTCAAAAGTTCAGTGAGTGTGGTTGGGGCTGGCCAGTCACAGATGACCTGGATCTTGGTTGGATCCACATGCACACCATGTTTATCAATGATATAGCCTAAGTAATGGACCCTGTCCATGCCGAAGGAGCACTTTTCCAAGTTTGCATATAGTTTGTGCTGCCACAGGGTGTGCAAAACCTGTTGAATACGCTGCAAGTGTTCCACCCAAGTCTTGTTGTAGATGAGGATGTCATCCAAATACATCACTACAAAATTATTGGTGAAAGTTCGTAGGATATTGTCCATCATCCTCATAGAAGTTGTTGGAGCATTTTTCAAACCAAAGGGCATGACCAACCATTCAAAAAGACCTTATTTTAATTTGAAGGTGGTCTTCCATACATCTGTCTGTTCTATTGGGACCTGGTGGTAGCTAGAATTCTGATCAATCTTAATGAAGTATTTGGCCCCCGTGAGTTGATCAAGGAGGTCGTTGATTTGGGGAATCGGGTACTGGTTTTGGACTGTGATTTTATTCATAGCCCGGTAATCAATGTAGAGTCTCTAGGTCCCATATTTCATCTGCACGAGCACAATTGGGCTTCCACAAGGAAATGGGATGGGATGGATGTTCCCCTTGTGGAGAAGTTCTTGGATCTGCCTCTTATACTCCTTGTTTTCTAACAGAGAGTGGTGGTAGACTGGCCCATTGGGTAGCATTATGCCTGGGGTTAGATCGATGGGATGCTTGACCCAACAATGCAGAGGTACCTTGGTAGGAGAAGAGAAGATATTTGATTATTCTTCCATGACCTTATACACTTTCTTCTGTTGTGCGGAGAGATCGTCTGCGGAGGCCCTAGGCGTGGCTGCAATCTTTTTCTCACTCTGAGAGTGAATCACAATGAAGACAAATTTCCCGGTCTAAGAGATGACTTTCCTGCATTTCTTGGCAGAGATCAAGGAAATAACACTAGGAGGGATTGCCTCGAGTATCCTGTATAATTTCTTGTTCAAAGTAATAATAACACTACGAGGCCTAGACTCATATACAACATGGTGTTTCCATAAATAAGGTTGGCCCAAAAGAACATTACAAACTTTGAGAGGAGCAACATCAAACAATATCTCATCTTTGAAGGTTTTGATGTCATATGATAGTCAACACTGTGTTGACGGGCATAAGTGACACACCGTCAATTGGAAGGTTAGATCCAAACCGAGGTTGTCTAATTAACCCAAGCCATTTGGTATGATCTGACCCAACGGGTTTAATGGCTCCATTAGCCAACTAGAGTCCTAAAAACAGTAAAAGAAATAAACTAATCTAAAGCTATGATTCTAATAGTTGATATACTAATTACAAATTTGAATGTACAAATGATTATAAACAATCTATATACAATTTACAAGATTTTCTTGAAATCTTACCAAAATGGATGTTTGTAATAGTGTTTTGAAAAAATAAATTAAGAAACATAAATATTTCTAATGTTTAAAGATATCAAACTTATAAATACTAAGTGAATATGATTGAAACAATGACACATAAAATGTTAAATCTAATTAATGAAAACATTGTTTCATTAATAAATAATTTAATTAAATAACATAGAGACTAACCTCTAGTTCATCAACAAAACTGAATTTAACTCTCTGTGTTGTTTAAGCTCCTGCTTGTCCTACATTTAAGGGAAACCTATGACAGAACAATACTAGTACTTCCAAAATAAATTTAAAGAAGTGTTTGATATTTGGATTGTATTTATAACAATAGAAAGATAACTAAAAAAAATCCTATGATCTTAAGATAATCAATATCATGAGAACAAAAGAAAACTCAATTCTGAGCATTGATATTATCCATCATTTAACATCACAAATAAACTCAATAATAATTAAATTATCGATTGATCACACATACAAAATGAACCAACATATCATGGACAACATTCAAATAATCATTGATATGAAATATCATGCGAAGATAGGCTAAAGCTACATCAACAAAATGATAATTCATAACATAGAAATAACAGGAGAATGCAATGGAATAAGCATTGTGCAATTCACACAGGTCAAAAGCCAACAGTGAATTGCTTTCTCATATCAATTCCCAAAAATTACATGTCCATACTGTAGTCCTAGAAAAGTTGTCTTTAACACTAAACAACAACCACTATTTAAACTTGTCTTGAATCAATAACCTCTTATCACACAAGATAGAGGGTAATCCCAAAAAATAAGTTTTCTTCAAAAATAGAATAACAAAAGAACACTCCTGTAGGAGTCCTTGATAAAAAAATAGTTACATAAAGACATTGTTTTATAAAAAATGAGAAATTACTAAACTATGGAGCGCATTACTCCATGATTTATTCTCCTTGAGAATAGCATCATAACTGTTGTTTTCCCAAAAATGATGAAACAAAATTGAATTTCATACAACAATTTAAACTAATATTTACAAATAGACTGGCTACAGAATTGTGAGATTCTGTAGCTAGTCTTAAATTAACAACAAAATCAAAATAAATATATCTATCTTATTTTTCCAACATAATCAAATCAAAGTGAATCAAAACAATTCTTTACCATTTCATAGATTAGACAATGAAGCATATGATAAGTCTGAGTTAATAATAGTGTTGAAATTTGTTGCATTCTTAATAATCACATCACCTGTGCATTTAAACCTTTTATTTTCCCTGTCAGCATTGGATCGAATGAAATCCTTTAATTCTTCATTTTCCCTCTCAAGCAAGGAGTTTTGAGCTACCATATGGTTTAACTACACTTGGAGATAAGGTATATCCATGTAGTATCATTCAATCTAGTCAAGACAATTTTCATAGTGTACAGGAGCCATGGTAGGTAGAGGTTGCATGTGTTTTACAAATGGAATTTTGGCATGTTTTGTAACTTGCTCAAGATCGTGGCGTATACCAGCGAAGCCTTATTGGTTTTTTAGGAATGGAGGTAGCTCAGAAACTAAATCATATTGTATAGATTCAATACCAGTTTCATTTCTGAGGCACTGGTTATGTACATCTTCTTGGGAAATAAATTCATTGATCTCATCATCGGACAAGTGATCATTGACCTCGATCACTGGGATCGAGCTAAGATGATCTTGCTGGAGATTTCTCATATTTCTGGATATTAACCTGCTTGGTCTCTTGTTTACAAAACTTAAATTTGAATTACCCTGTTCCTTATGCTTGTGATTTTTCTTAACAATCAATTTGTTAAAGAAACCCTGAGTCAATGCAACAGTAGGAGTAGGAGAAACCCTCTCCTTTAACACATCTATAACCTCCTCTAATGATTTTTTGGGCACAAAATCATATCGTGGATTTTTTCCCAAAGGTTTATGAATAGCAACAGAGTTTCATCCTGTGGTTGCATGGTCTTCATGTGGATCAACAATTTGATTTTCGGTAGTAGGGTTACAAGGACTAGGGTTTTTACTGAAAAGGAGAGGCAATTATGTTGTGTTCTCAGGTAGGGTCAAGCTGTTTCTACACAGGAAATCTTCCCAGGTATCCCCAATCTTGGCTAGATGCAACAACATCAGAATTCAAATAATACCATGGTGGAAAAGGCTAGATAGACGGTTTAACCTCTGTCTCTGATAAATCTTAGACATCTTATGCAGGCTCATAAATAGATAGAAAGGAATATTTAGCTTGAACCCTAGAGAAATCATCAACATGAGAATATGATACAAGAAAACTAAGCCATATCTACCCTCACAAGTTATGAACTTCTTAAGAATTAGAAGTAGACCGTGTCATTGGAGTTTTATGAGAGTAATCAATGTACCTTTAGGGTAGCATTTCTATTTATTAGAGACCATGAACAGACTCCAAGGAACCTATTCTAATTTGGTGTTTTTGAACCATCTTTCTCCCTCCTGTGAAATTCCTGTAGCTTGTGCTATGGAATCCTCAGTTACTTTGAGTTGTAGATCCCCAATTTCATCTTTAGAGCCATTAAACAATTGAGCGAATTCTTGTGCAAATGCTAGGTACATCTACAAGTGAAGTACATCAATCAACTTCTAACTGCCTGGATTTGTGGCCCGATCACGAAAACCCCCTCTATCCTATCATGTGATTTCCTTTAAGAGTCGGGTGAAACAATTCATACTAGTTGGATGAGCGATGTCCTTAGTGGGGGCGGAATGGATCAATCAATTATCTTACAAACTTTAAGATTTAATAAACATATAGATGCCCTTTAAGTGTAATCCCTTTAGCAAAAGAAACAAAGAAATCACAAAATGTAAAATGACTACCCAAGCCATAATTTTGTTCTAATTTCATGCTTTCAGTCATGAAATTAAACAAAACAAATGATAGAAAAAAAAACTCTTATACTCAACTAGGCCAATGAATCTCCTCAAAACCAAAATACATAAACATTTGTAAGTATAAGGAGGAGGCAACTACAGAAATTTTTTATCCCTTGGTGATGAATTTTTAAAATGATAAAATTTGACAGAATTGTTGCCTGCCAACAATGGCAACACACTGCGCAAAGAAGTTATCTCTGCATCACCGAAACTTTATATTAGGGGCATAGATGAATAATCAATAAATTTTAGAGATAGTTAATGACAGATCAAGCATTTTTACCATAACTCGAGAAAAATAACACAGTCATAGTATTAGATGCATTTCTGTCAAAAATTGTAATCTGGTATCTTGTTTATATCACAGGTGTAGCAATGTTTATACAAATAACTTCAATACTGTTGACAGGGCCAATGCTACCAGCAGACATCCATATCCTCTGCATAGATGTCAGTTAACCCACTCTAGTACCTCTCTCCCATCAAGAGTCATCCATTTTATGATAAAAGCATCCTGACACCTGATTAATTAGAAAAACATACCTGAGGATATTCAAAACCCGACATTGCTTTGTTGACAACAAGCCTGTTCAGTACCCCGACAAAGTTTCCTTGGTATCATGTGTGCATTTACCCACTACCAGGAGACCTATTTAGTGTCCCAGTAGGTTTACACACAATTCCCACACATTACAGTTCTTCCAACTCTCTAATTTTTTTTTATAAATTCCCAAAAACTTCATGATATTAAGAGAGCGAGGTGATACTGAAGATCTCATAGTCCAGTAATGAAAGGATTGATCATTTAATTTTTTTTTATTTTTTTTTCTGATGACTTCCATCATGATTTGGAAAATTAGATTTTTGTTAAGAAATCATCTCTAGGATGGGGAAGCACATTGAATTATTCTCATTAAAATAAGGACGATGTTAGAAGTTTGTTAAGGATAATCGTGTCTTCCTGTGATTTACTGAGAAACCAGAAATAATAACTAGACATAAACTTACTTCCACTGATATGAGCTTAGCACTTACTGTTCAGGTGCCTGAATTGTTATCAATTGTTGCTAATGAATACAAATTCCGATTCCCTTCAACAAATGAATGGTGATTCAGACATAATCATTTAGAAAACAAATCAAAATCAAGCAAAATGAAAAGAACCAAAATCAAAATAGAAAAGAAAAACAAAAAATATGTACAAGAGGGTGGATCTGAAATCATCTAGCAAAATATCTCTTGAGAGCATGTCCATTCACTGGGAAAGTGTTCGGTTGTCCCTCCAAGTTATGCAGATGAAAAGTACTAGGACCCAATTTTTCAGAAATTATAAACGGTCCCAACCATAGGTTTTGGAACTTGGTCTATTCTCCCTTACCCTCGTGCACTTTATCCCACTTGATAACCAAATCCCCAACATCAAAATTCATATCAGAGGATGAACTTGTATCGAACCATCTCTTCACAATTTGTTGGTGCTGGTCAAGTTTCTGTTTTTCTTATGTTCTCACCTCTTCTAATTTTAATAAAGCATTTATCCAGTTTTCTAGAGGACACTCCTCTTCTTGAATGTTCTTTGATAATTGCAGAGAAGGAAGCAAGACATGTGGGGGGAGGATGGATTCTCTTCCATAAATGAGAAAGAAAGGAGAATTACCAATGGAGGCCTTTGGTGTTACCCTAACATCCCAAAGTTCTTTGTACAATGCATTGTGCCAATTCTTGTGGTTTTCTGAAACTATCCTTTTTATATTCTTGATTAGATTCTTATTTTTTGACTCGGCTAGACCATTCCATTGAGAGTAGTAGCTGGCAGAGTACTTTAGTTTAATCCCTTATTACATAGTGAAAACATTCATATAAAGGGAAGAAAAATAAAAAGCATTGTCAAAAACCGGACATTCAGGAATTCCAAATCAAGTGATAATATGGGAGTTCATAAATGACACTACCTGATTTGTATTGACCACTTTTAAAGGTACAAGTTTAGACCATATTGTAAAATAGTTTGTTTCCATGATGATGTACTTTTGTTGTTGTGAGGAAGGAGGGTTTATTGGTCCTATAATGTCTAGGCCCCATTGCTGAAAAGATGCATCTACTGTAACAGGTTGCAGAGGAAAATATGCCTTTTTCACCTGTCCTGCAGCCTTTTGACAAATTGTACATTTGCGAGATAGCATATGGGCATACTTAAACAAGGTAGGCCAATAGTATCCAACCCTTATTACTTTGTGGGAAGTGGTATCTACACCAAAGTGACCACCCAAATCACCAGAATGAAGTTCAACCAACACTTTTTCAGACTCCTCTTTTTCTAAACAACACAGAAAAACATCATCAAAGTTCTTTCGAAATAATTTATCATTGATTAATTGGAAAGATGCATATTTAAGCCTAAGTTCTCTTCTGTTTTTGGGATCAATATTACGAGGGGAAGATCCATGCAGTAAATAAAATATGATATTCTCATACCAAGAATTTGACACCATTTGCACACAACTGATTTCTTTGTGTTGATTTACAGTTGATGTATTTATTTGTCTTTCTAATTTCTCAACTGAATTAGCCACTAATTTACACAGGCCTTGACCTCTAACAATTTGGGTAGGGGTTATTTCAATATCGTATTCCTGAAGTGATGTCATCCAATTTTCCCTTTTCTCACCCAACTCTTTTTGTACTAACAGATTTCTTACAGCAGGGCAAGGAACAACAACTTTGGTTCTAGATTTCAACAGGTAAGACCTGAAGTGTTTCATTTCTTAAAAAAAAAAATATGCCTACTGATCTACCATGGGGTAATTAAGTTCTACTCCTTTAAAAGAATATCTCATGAAGGAAATGGGTATCTCATTTATTTCATCATTTTTCTGTGTAAGCACAACAACATAGGATCTGCTAGATGCAAAAGTGTATAGAGTGAAATCCTGAGAAAAATCGGGGCTCATCAGGGAAGGTGCTTCTATTATGTATTTTCTAATTGAATATAAATATTGAATTTATTTTGGTCCCCATCTGTATAAAACATCCTTTTTAATTAGATTTTGTAGAGGTCTAACCATTTCAGAAAAAAATTGGGACAAATTATTTGGAAAAATTAATTTTACCCAAAAAGGATTGCATGGCCTTTTTGTTAGAAGGAAGGAGAAGTTTAGCAATAACTTGGGTTCTGTTGAGATCAATAATAATTCCATATTTAGACACTATAAACCCAAGCAGTTTCCCTTGTTCTACTACAAAGACTGATTTTTTGGGATTGAGTGATATGTTGAACTTGCGACATCATTTTAAGACATCCCTAAGGTTAGACAAGTGACATTTCTTTTTTTTTGAAAAGACAATGACATTGTCAAGATAGACCACAACTGACTAGTTGATGAGGCCATGGAAAGTAATATCCATTTCTCTCTTAAAAGTGGCACCGAAATTGATCAGTCCAAAAGGAATTTTCTTGTAGGCGTAAGTGCCCCATGAGGTAAGAAAGATGGTTTGAAGATGGTCTGAAGGGGACATAAGGACCTGGTTGTATCCTCAAAAACCATCTAATAAATATAGTCTTTCAGAACCAGACACCTTTTGCAAAATTTGTTCCATTGGAGGAACATGATAGTTGTCTTTATCAGATGCTTGATTTAAATTTCAAAAATCGACATAAAGTCGAATTTCTCCACTTTTCTTCCTTATAGGAACTATGTTAGACACCCATTGTGTATGCCTAACTGAAAAAATTATCTTTGCAGTAAGTAATTTATTTAGTACCTTTTTCATGGTAGGCTCAAATTTGGGATGCATTTTCCTCATTTTTTGTTGAAAAGGCTGAGTTTGGGGTTTCATAGGGATTACATGATGTATGATGTTTGAGTCGAAAGTTTTTAGATCATCGTACATCCAAGAAAATAAATCTTTAAATTCTTTGAATAATTTTGTAAAAGCGTACCTTTCCTGTTCGGAACACCCCTTTCCCAGATCAATATTTTGAGGATTATCTCGTGTCCCTAAATTTATAGTTTCGTACAACAAAGAGGAACTGTTTGTTTTGCAATTGACTACCCCTCTAAACTTGTCATGTAGGTCATACAATTTCTTTAATATCACAACAGATATGGGGATAGAGTTTACCAGCTCAGATGATGATTTTGGAGATCGAGGATCGGATATTACCGTGAAATCTCGGAGATTCTCGTCATGAGTGCATTCATCAATAACTGCATTATGGAAGGTGTCTTCCATATGCAAAAAATCGATGATCTGTTGATCATCATCAAATACTCTCTAGTTTGTGATGTTGTATGGAATCAATGGCTTGGATAACAATTCGATTGAGAATGCATTAGGAGAGAGACCTTCAGTAGGCAATAATTTAGAGGCAACACTGGCTAGTAAATCAGCTTCTGAATTACTCATCCTAGGAATGGAATTTATATTAAATTCTAGAAATTTGTGCATCAAACCCCATACCTCATTTTGGTAATTCTTCATATGCGATGGAAAACAATGTATTGCATTTATTACCTATTTGACTACTATTTATGAATCACCAAATACTACCAAATTTTTCATGTCCATGTCCAGAGCCTTCCTTAGTCCCTGCAGAAGTGATTTGTACTATGTTGTATTATTAGTAAATTCAAACTCTAATCGATAAGAAACAAATGTTTTATTACCTGTAGGGTCAATGAGAACATAACCAACACCTGCCCCTTCTCGGTATTTGGATCCATCAAAATATAGGGACCAAATTTGTGTGTCGTTAGAAATATTTGGCGTATTTGGCAAAGCGAGTGCCTTAGTATAGGCTGTTACTTCAGATTTTTGTTCTGGATCAATGATAGAGGAAATTGTAGACATGAAATTACCGAAAAAGGTATTCATTCCCTTCGTTTCAATTGAATTTTTGGTGGTAACAAAAGTCTCATTTGGGTCGTTCAAATCTTTCACACTATACTTAACGTAACATTCTATGTTTATCCTGATCTTGTTGGGCTGTCCATTTTCTGGAAGCCACAAATGAGACCAGTCTATGGAAAAATAACCATGCAGCTATTCTGACAAATCTCTACTAAAAAATAAACCATAAACTTTAGTAATTTCAATGACAATGATGTCAATTACCTGATGAACTTTGGGATTGGACGACAATCTTATCAACACATTTTTAAGTTCACCAATAACTTTGACATTAGTTCGATCTAACTGGATGCCTTTTAAATCAGAAGGTTTCACTTCAATGTTAATTTTCTGGCATACAGACATAGGAATAACATTTTCTGATGCACCAGAGTCACCATACAATTATGTACATTCCTATTAAAAAATTCAAAAGTTAATAGAAAAGGAGGCACGTTTTTTCGTGCAGAAAGAGCAGATTTCTGTTGACTTTTTATTGTTGTACCTAAAACAATTTTATCTAGGTTTCCTACATTTTTTTTTTGATATGTCCCTTTTGTATTGGTTTTCAGATGTCTTTTTATTTGGGACATTTTTAGTTGTGTTTAAGTCAATTTTTGTTGACTTTTTGCTGCTAAAATGATTCTTTTTACTATTTTTAGCAATACTTTGGAGCATTTTCTGTAAAATAAGTGGAAATTTCAGTAATTCAAAAATATAAATATTTGCCCTTAATTTTTTCAGATCTTCAATTAAATCATACTCTAAAACTGGGGCAGCTAGGTTTTGTCTAGTTTTAGTTTGCTTTGGCTGTTTTTAAAACACATGTTTACTTGTTTTGGGTGGAGACTTGTTTTGTGTTTTACTTCTAGTATTGTAGGGGTGGACAATTTCAAAATTTTCTTGAAAATGTTGTTCGACAAGTGCCTGAAAATGGGAGGAGATGAGTCTTCCTCTTCTGGTACTTCTTCCTCAACTGTATCATCAGGATTTTCAGGAGGAGCAGAAACAAAATTGTCATGTGCTTTGAATATTGTTTGCAAAGCATACTGTAAACTTTCAAAATTTAGACCTTCTGTAGTCGAGTTTGGCCGGTTTGGAGGTAAAGGTTTTCTAAAAGGAGGTTTGAAACTTCCTTTACTTGTATATTCCTCCTCGGAGGATATTTTCAATTCAACGACCTAATTGGGCAATTTCTGGAAATCTTTCTGCAAACTTTCCAAGTCTAGTGTTTCTTGTTAATTTTTAGGTTGAGGAGGGCTAGTGAGAATTTCTATTTTCTTCTTAGAAGATGAAGTTGTTTCAACCTCACTACTTAGATTATATTTTAATCTCAATATGTATTTCTCAATATGGCTTTCCTCCTCAAAGACTTCTAATAACATGTTATTTTTGGACCTTTTAACCCATATAGATATGTTGTTATGCAGGGCCTTAGTGTAATATGCAACAGTCAAGTTTTCCGTCGGCATCGAATCTGCAAGGATTTTGTTTTTCAGTGTTAGGAATAAATGGTTAAAGTCTTTAACCTTTTATTTAGGTTTCATCTTTAAACTAGAGAGTTCCATCACCAATACTTCTGGAGATTTATCATCTCTAAATTTTTCTAGAAAACAAGTTTCAAACTTGTCCCAAGAGACGATGGTCTGAGGATGTTGGGAAAAATACTAGGTTGAGGCATTCCCCTCAAAAGTGTAAGGAAATAATCTGCACATGACATCTTTGTGTTCGACACTCCAGAGTCTAACGACTAGCATAAATTTCTTGATGTGATCCTCAAATGATTGCTTCAAATCTGGATCAAATTTGGGCAGCCACTTCTCCGGATGTTTAGGTAATGGGTGTTGGGGTCTAGGCACATCCATGACATCTTGATCGAGCCAAGGTCTGGTGAGATTATTTTGGTTTTACATGGGATTTGTTGGAGTAGAAGGTTGAGATGGTTCATATGAAGAACTTCCTTCATCCGAGGATTCACCTCCTGAAAAAGGTGGGGAAGAACCATGTGAGGATGGTGGAATACCAGATCCTCCAATACAAAGGATAAGTTCTTCGATAGGATTGGTAATATTACCACCTAAAGTGTTTCCAAGCAGCCAATTCCTTGAAGTTGTTCTTGGAGATTTGTAAAATCAAGTGGTTGATTAAGTTGTCTACTAGGTTGTCTGATTCGAGATAAATCACTTTGAGTTCTTATAATCGATTGGTGAAAAATTCCTTTGATGTCAATCCCTTGAGGACATTGGTGTCACTGGTTCGACTAGAAAATCAAGGGCAATTTTTGAGGTAGTAGCTGGGTCAAATGAAGCGTTCTTTTCTGAATGACTACACATTATGATAGGAGAAGGATTGTTTGGAGGGGTCTTGCGACCTCCACGTGGCATCAATTAATTTTAGGCCCTCCTTCTAGCACCATTTGTTGACGTGTGTAAGTGACACACTATCAAATGGAAGGTTAGATCCAGATTGGAGTTGTCTAATTAGCCCAAGCCATTTGGTATGATCTGACCCGATGAGTTTAATGGCTCCGTTAGACAACTAGAGTCCTAAAAAAATTAAAAGAAATAAACTAATATAAATCTATGATTCTAACAGTTGATATACTAATTACAAATATGAATGTAGAAATGATTATAAACAATCTATATACAATTTACAATATTTTCTTGAAATCTTGCGAAAATGGATGTTTGTAATAGTGTTTTGAAAAAATAAATTAAGAAACATAAATCTTTCTAATGTTTAAAGATATCAAACTTATAAATACTAAGTGAATATGATTGAAACAATGACACATAAACAATCAAAGCTAATTGATGCAATCAACATTTCATTAATAAATAATTTAATTAAATAACACACAGACTAACCTCTAGCTGATCGACAAAACTGAATTCAACTCTCTGTGTTGTTTAAGCTCCTACTTGTCCTGCATTTAAGGGAAACCTCTGACATAATAATACTAGTACTTCCAGAATAAATTCAAAGAAGTGTGTGATATTTGGATTGTATTTATAACAACAGAAAGAAAACTAAAACAAATCCTGTGATCTTAAGACAATCAATATCATGAGAAAAAAATAAAACTCAATTCATAGCATTGATATTATCCATCATTTAACATCATAAATAAACTCAATAATAATTAAATGATCGATTGATCACACATACAAAATGAACCAACATATCATGGACAACATTCAAATAATCATTGATATGAAATATCATGCGAAGATAGGCTAAAGCTAAATCGACTGAATTATAATTCGTAACATAGAAATAACAGGAGAATGCAATGGAATAAGCATTGTGCAATTCACACAGGTCTAAAGCCAATAGTGAATTTCTTTCTCATATCAATTCCCAAAAATTACATGTCCATGTTGTAGTCCTAGAAAATTTGTCTTTAACATTAAACAACAACCACTATTTAAGCCTGTCTTGGATCAATAACCTCTTATCACACAAGATAGAGGGTAATCCCAAAAAATAAGTTTTATTCAAAAAATAGAATAACAAAAGAACACTCATGTAGGAGTCCTTGATAAAAAAAAAATTACATAAATATGTTGTTTTATCAAAAATAAGAAATTACTAAACTAGGGAGCGCATTACTCCATGATTTATTCTCCTTGAGAATAGCATCATAACTGTTGTTTTCCTGAAAATGATGAAACAAAATTGAATTTCAGATAACAATTTAAACTAATATTTACAAATAGTTTGGCTACAAAATCGTGATATTCTGTAGCTAGTCTTAAATTAACAACAAAATGAAAATAAATCTATCTATCTTATTTTTCCAACATAATCAAATCAAAGAGAATCAAAATAATTATTTACCATTTCAGAGATTAGACAGTGAAGCGTCTGATAAGTCTAAGTTAATAATAGTGTTGAAATTCATTGCATTATTGATAATCACATTACTCATGCCTTAAAACCTTTTATTTTCCCTATCAGCATTGGAACGAATGCAAGCCTTTAATTCTTCATTTTCCCTCTCAAGCAAGGAGTTTCGAGCTACCATATGGTTTAACTAGAATTGGAGATAAGGTATATCCCTGTAGTATCGCTCAATCCAGTCAAGACAATTTTCATAGTGTACAAGGGGGGGGAGTGAATTTAGTAATAGAGCAATTTAATCCCTTTTAACCATATAATCCAAGCGTTATATCAATGAAGCATTATTATCCAATAACTGCAGAGTAAATAAGCAATGAACAAATGAACAATCATACACATACACAGTACAATAGTGTTTTCGTGGAAACCCAAATCGGGAGAAAACCATAGAATGTTTTTTCTTATATGTATTGAAGAATTACATTCATTGGAAGCACCAACTTCTTTTGTTTTCCAGCTGCAACTGGAAGGAGGCTCGAACTCCCTAGTTTCTCAGGCTACAACCTGAGGGAAGCTCCAACTCCCCAATTCTCTGGCTACAACCAGAAGGAGGCTACAACCCCCTATGTTCTCCAGCTATAACCAGAAGGTGGCTACAACCACCTGTCCTTGCCTCGTCCTGCCACCTTGAAGTACAAGTAGAATGATGGAAGCATTGTCACACTATCACTGTGAGATATACCACTGTAAACCTGTACCAATAAATCTGAACCATGCATCAACCATGCATCAACCTGTACCTCAACCTATAATCAACCTGTACCATAAAAAGTGCATCAACCATGCACCAAACTGTAATCAACCTGTACCATAAACAAGTGCATCAACCATGCACCAACCTGTAATCAACCTGTACCATAAACAAGTGCATCAACCGTGCACCAACCTATAATCAACCTGTACCATAAAAAAGTGCATCCAACCATGTACCAAGTATGTTCCAATCATGTGTCAACTACTCATCAACTATGACTCATCAATATGTACCAACATCATCAACTATACACCTCTTGTATGTGCGCCAACTCATCAACTACTTGTCTCAACCATGTACTCAACATGTACCACAACCTAATGCAGGAGCATCGTCCACATCAAGTGAGCCAGCACGAGAGCAGAAAGGATAGCTGGACAGCGCCATCACACATTTTGAAATGCTTTGGAAATTTTCACGCCGCTCTTTAATGAAGGCATTCATAAAGAAGCGCACTTGTATTATAAAGGGGACCTTGAGCCTTTAAGCTCTCATCCTTAGTAGATAGGAAGGCATTTAATAGATTTAATGCAGGTAGATAGATGTTTTAAGTCTAGATTATACAGTTTTAGGTTTCAAGAGGGAAAACGGATATAGACACCCTCCTTTGTACATTGTAAGATTATTATTCAGAATCATTCATTCAAGAGCAAGAAGAGAAGAGCAGAGCAGAGAATTGTAGGAAGAAAACCCATGTACAGATATTGAATTAATAGGAGAAAGCTTTGATTCAATTCCATGGTTATGTGTTATTTCTCTGTGTGTTGATGATTATGCTCATGAGTATTTGCTTCCTGTCATGCATTTTCTTTTATATGCTGTGTATGTGATTCCAGGGTTGATTTGAAATCTGAGAAAATGAGCGAATGAGTTTCAATTGTTTCTCTAAGGGAGCCAGAGAATTCCTGCAAGGAGTGCAGTTGAATTTGTCCACAAGGAGTGCGTGACTGCAGGGTTTACTTAGAGATAACTTTTGTTCTCATCTCAGAAGTCCAGATTTGGCACCGGAGCCATACAAGGCGTGTGCAGGCTAGACGAAGACTCATAGTTGTGACTCTGAGCAAAGAATGGAAGGATTTCTTCTGCAGGAGTGCGCATGATCGAAGAGTTCCAATACTTAGTCGTATTTGGAGTTTTGCCGCAAGGAGTGCGTGCAACAAGTCCTCATAAAGACTTGTGAAGCGAGGATAATCTCAGGAGAGATAAACCTTTGAACTCGTCGAAGGACTGCACAGAGAGGTTTTGCTGGGAGTATTCGAGCGAGTGCTGGAGACTTGCATGCAGTTGGACAAGGCTTCGTAGAATAAGCACGTATTTCAATTTGTTACTTGAACGGACCGTCAAATTTAACCAAGGAGGAGTCGCAAGAATCCGAGGCATAGAACCTTGCAGAGGTGCAAGGAAGCCATTGTGCAAGTGTGGAGAAGGGTCGAAGCTCAGGGGAGCAGAAGTGTCGAGCAGAATCACGAGGAACGTGAGTTCCATTCGAGGATCGGCATATTGGGCCATCATGAGAAAAGGG
Organism: Picea engelmannii; assembly: GCA_009831015.1. NCBI lineage: Eukaryota > Viridiplantae > Streptophyta > Pinopsida > Pinales > Pinaceae > Picea > Picea engelmannii. The sequence continues at coordinate 1,536,393 of ML786097.1, forward strand.
CGGAAGACTTGGCCACGGAAGTCGCGAGAAGGCGAGAAGCGACATTCCAATGATCGCATGGACAGTGTAGGCCACAGGGAGGTGACGTGACGGGAACTACGGGGTATCGGTGCCTCGGATATCGGGAGTCGAGGCAGGAGTCACTTGGCCGTGCAAGTAGCGAGGTTTTGAGGGAGTGAGATCGCGAGTTGTAGGCATCTCAACGCATCGGATCTCGGGAGTTTGAACTCCACAGTTTTAGTGCCACGATCGGCGAAGGGCGATAAAGTGAAGTCTCGATAGTAGAGGAAGAAAGTCAACATTGACTAACATATCTCGGGTCTCGGGGATCCGGGGAGGTAACGGATAATGGTTGAACTCGCGAGGAGCGAAGTTCCGATCCTCCGATATATCAAAGAAAGGGGGATTGCGCAAAGTAAACTGTGGGTGCAGATCTTCCGATTGGGAGATAGACGAGCATTTTATCTCTTCGGGCCAAAGTTAGAGAAGGTCTTGGTGAGAGCGATCGTGCTCCGAGGAGTGCGGTTGGCGTCATTTGTGGTATCAGAGCCTGAGTTCTTGCTTGTATTTTTCAGGCAGGAAGAGAGGTAGAAAAAGAAGGTACTCTGATAGACACGACTTGAGTCAAGTGGTATCAGAGCGGGAATATCTTTTATTTCTGTAGCAGATAAGAGAATTAATCATGCTGCCCAGAAGAGAAAGGAAGTCACCAGATCCCGAAGACAGGGAGGTGAGAAGAAGAGGTAGGCCGGCAGGGAATCCAGAAATGGAGCGCCAAATGAGAGATCTCCGAGCAAGAATCGAGGAGATGGAGACAACACAAAGACGCGGAGTTGGTGCAGGGGATATTAGTGATTCCAAAGTTGAAGAAGAAGCTGGACATGAAGAAGAGGTCGCAGCAGAAGACGCGTCAACCGCTCGATTGATCAAAGCCATCGCTAGAATGGGTGCGAAGGAGAAAATGGATATTCCAGTCTACGAGGGAAGTCTGGATGCAGAAGAGCTATTGGATTGGATTCGAGCTCTTGATACCTACTTAGATTATGAGGATATCGAAGAAGATAAAAAGGTAAGACATGTTGTCACCCGTTTGAAGGGACATGCAACATTATGGTGGGATGAGCTACAGGCAGATAGACGTTCCAAGGGTAAATAGAAGATCAAAAGCTGGGACAAGATGATCGCAAAGATGAAAGCGAAATTAATCCCAAGGGATTATCAGATCACACTGTTCAGGCGAATGCAGAACCTGAGACAGAAGTTGATGACGGTGAAGGAATACACCGAAGAATTTTACAAGCTCAATATCAGAGTGGGTCATCAGGAGAGCGATGATGAGAAGGTGGCGAGATATCTGAATGGTCTGAGATACGACATTCGGGATGAATTAAGCATGGTAACCATCCAAACAGTTGAGGATGCTTATTAGATGGCTCTAAAAGCCGAAGAGGATCTTAGCCGCAAGCAAGGTCAGCGAGGGCGAGGCAGAAGTCAGCCTAGAGGCAAGGCAGTTGCCCAGGAGAAATACTAGAAGCGCAAGGAGGAATGGCAGAAACCTCAGGGTAAGATTGAAAGAGGTGGAACTTCACAGCGAGGACAGCCACAGGTTGAACATAGAAGACAAAAAAATGATCAGCGAGGAGATTATGCTGATGCAAACACTCTTCCTCGTACTAGAGGTCGAGGCAGAGGAAGAGGAGGAGTGATTACATGTTTTACATGTGGAAAGAATGGGCACAAGTCATTTGAGTGTCTAGAGAAAAAACAAGCCGGAGGAGAAGCTCACATCACAGAAGCGCAGAGGCATGATGTCAAGAATGAAGATGCAGACAGCGGAAGATCGCTTGGGATGCATAAAGTTCTCTTAACACCCGAGAAGGAGGTGGAGAACACAGCTCAGAGGAGCCGACTGTTTAGGACAGCTTTCAAATCCAAAGACCGGAAATGTAAGGTTATTGTGGACAGCGGAAGCACAGACAATCTCGTTTCGACCGAGATGGTAGAAAAAATGGAGCTGGAAACAACAGATCACCCGAGTCCATATAAAGTTTCATGTATACAAAAAGGACATCAGGTGAGTGTTACCAAACAATGATTGGTTGGATTCAAAATAGGGGGTTATAATGATAAAATTCTATGTGATGTTATTCCCATGGATGTATGTCATTTATTTCTAGGAAGACCGTGGCAATATGACAGAAATGTGGTTCATGATGGGAGGATGAACACATATACCTTAGAGAAGGATGGGAGGACACACAGGTTGCTTCCGATAAAGGATAAAGAAGTGAAACCAGAAGTAACCAATACGATACTTCTCATGAGTGGGAAGGAACTTCTCAATGAGATGGAGAAGAAAGAAGATCCACAATTCTTTGTGGTCAGGAAACCGAGAATTGTCCTAACTAGCACAAGAGTGGACGATTTGCCGGAGGAGATTCAGGAACTGCTGGGAGAGTTCGCTGATATCATCGTGGACGAACTACCTCGTTCGTTGCCACCGGTGCGGAGTGTGAGTCACCACATAGACCTCATACCTGGAGCAAGTTTGCCGAATAAAGCCGCGTACAGATTGACGCCGCAGGAAAACGAGGAGGTCAAAAGGCAGGTACAGGATCTGCTGGACAAAGTATTGGTCAGAGAAAGTCTTAGTCTGTGTGCCATTCCAACGGTACTAAGTCCAAAGAAGGATGGGGGTTGGAGAATGTGTACAGACTCCAGAGCGATAAACAAGATAACCATCAGGTACAGATTTCCACTGCTGAGAATGGATGATCTAATGGATTTCCTGAGTGGGGAAAATTACTTTTCAAAATTTGATCTGAAAAGCAGATATCACCAGATTCGCATGAGGGAAGGTGATGAATGGAAGACAACATTCAAGACAAATGAAGGTTTGTACGAATGGCTGGTCATGCCATTTGGCTTGACAAACGCGCCGAGCACATTCATGAGACTGATGAGTGAAGTCCTGAGGGAATTCATCGAGAAATTTGTTGTCGTATATCTGGACGACATACTGATTTTCAGCAAGACGAAGGCTGAACACTTGAAACATTTGGCCATTGTAATGAGAAGACTGCAGTAGGAGAAGCTGTTGGTCAACATGAAGAAGTGTTCCTTCATGAAGACAGAGCTCATTTATCTGGGTTTTGTTATCTCAGTGAATGAGTTGAAGATGGATCCTGAGAAGGTAGAGGTGATCAAGAATTGGCCATCACCCAAAAATGTTTTCAAAGTGAGGAGTTTCCATGGACTGGCTAGTTTCTATAGGAAGTTCATTAGAAATTTCAGTGGAATTAGCGCAGCGATGATGGACACCATAAAAAAATGACATAAAGTTTTTCATTAGACAACAGAGGCTGAGAAGAGCTTCAATCTGTTGAAGCGGAAGATAACAGAGCAACCGGTGTTGGTGTTGCCAGATTTTCGGAAGACATTTCAAGTGAAGTGTGACGCAAGCGGATATGCCGTAGGAGGGGTCTTGAGTCAGGATGACAGACCAGTGGCATATTTCAGCGAGAAGCTAGATGACGCAAAGCTGAAATACTCCACGTATGATAAAGAGTTTTATGCCATCATACATGCATTAAAGAAGTGGAGGCATTACTTGATACCCAAGGAATTTGTATTGTACAGTGATAATCATGCATTGCAGTTTGTGAGTCAACAGGAGAAGTTGAACCAAAAACATGCAAAATGGGTAGAGTACATGCAGAATTTCACATTTGTGATCAAACACATTTCAGGGAATGCTAACAAAGTGGTTGATTCTTTGAGCAGGAAATGTTTATTGTTGCAGGAGTTCCGAGTCAAAACATTGGGTTTTGAAAATTTGAAAGATATGTATGCCGGAGATGCAGACTTCGGAGAAGCATATGAAGCAACTGAGAATCCAATTCTCAGGGATCGGAGCCTGTGGTTAGACTACATGATCCAAGAAGGATTGTTGTTCAGAGGAAATCAACTATGTATTCCAAATTGCTCCATGAGGGAGAATTTAGTGAAGGAAAAGCATAGTGGTGGATTAGCAGGTCATTTTGGACATGAAAAAACATTCGCGAAGTTGAGTGAATCATATTTTTGGCTGGGCATATGAGCATATGTCAAGAGGTTTGTTGACAGGTGTCGAGTTTGTCAAAATTCGAAGGGCCGGAAGAAGAACACAGGTTTTTATCAGCCATTGCCCATACCTGAAAGGCCATGGGAGGCAATTAGCATGGAATTTGTATTGGGTTTGCCGAGGAAGCAGAGAGGAGTTGATTCCATATTTGTGGTGGTAGACAGGTTTTCAAAGATGGCACATTTTATCCCGTGTCAGAAGACCAGTGATGCAACCCACATCGCAAACTTGCTTTTTAAAGAGGTTGTTAGACTTCATGGATTACCGAGAAGCATAGTCTCGGACAGGGATACAAAATTCATAGGCCATTTTTGGAGGACGCTATGGAAGAAGCTAGGAACTAATTTGGATTTTAGTTCAACTTACCATCCGCAGACAGACGGACAAACCGAAGTGGTCAACAGAAGTCTTGGAGACTTGCTGAGGAGCTTGGTGACAGAGCACCACAGTAGTTGGGACCAGATATTACCACAGGCAGAGTTTGCGTACAACAATTCTGTGAATCGGAGTACAGGCAAAAGTCCATTTCAGATTGTGTATGGGACACAACCGAGGGGATTTTCTGAACTCAGGGAGTCAGAACAGGCTACGACTAGCAGTGCTAGCGCTGAAGAGTTCGCTGAGATGATGCAGGAACTTCACAGTCAGGTGAAGCAGCGACTGCAGAAGTCAAATCAGGAATACAAACGCAGAGCAAATCAGCATCAGAGACAACTTCAGTTTGAAGTTGGGGATCTTGTTCTGGCACATTTGAGGAAAGAGAGGTTCCCAAGGGGAACATATAACAAGCTGAAGATGAAGAAAATTGGGCCATGCAGGGTCCTGAAGAAATTTGGAGAAAATGCATATGAGATTGAGTTGTTGGATGGCATCGGGATATCTCCGATATTTAATATTTTGGATTTATACCCATACAGGACTGGAGAAATAGAGACTGGAACTGAGGAACCAGTGGTCCAGTGGCAGAAGCAATTACCAGTTGCAGAAAAGCCGCAGATGGAGTGCATACTGGATAAGCGAGTGGGGAAGAAGACCAAGCGGAAGTAGTATTTTGAGTACCTAGTAAAGTGGAAGAATCACCCAGTGGAGGATGCCAGCTGAGAGACTGAAGTAGTTATCCGAAAACATGGACAGACCGTGCAGGATCTCATGGACAGGAGCCCATGAAATTTTTCAATCCAGGGAGTATGATGCAGGAGCATCGTCCACATCAAGCGAGCCAGCACGAGAGCATAAAAGACAGCTGGACAACGCCAACACACATTTTGAAATGCTTTGGAAATTGTCGCTCTGCTCTTTAATGAAGGCATTCATAAATAAGCGCACTTGTATTGTAAAGGGGACCTTGAGCCTTTAAGCTCTCGTCCTTAGTAGATAGGAAGGCATTTAATAGATTTAATGCATGTAGATAGATGTTTTAAGTCTAGATTAGACAGTTTTAGGTTTCAAGAGGGAAAACAGATATAGACACCCTCCTTTGTACATTGTAAGATTATTATTCAGAATCATTCATTCAGGAGCAAGAAGAGAAGAGCAGAGCAGAGAATTGTAGGAAGAACACCCATGTACAGAGACTGAATTAATAGGAGAAAGCTTTAATTCAATTCCATGGTTATGTGTTATTTCTCTGTGTGTTGATGATTATGCTCATGAGTATTTGCTTCCTGTCATGCATTTTCTTTTATATGCTGTGTATGTGATTCCAGGGTTGATTTGAAATCTGAGAAAATGAGTGAATGAGTTTCAATTGTTTCTCTAAGGGAGCTAGAGAATTCCTGCAAGGAGTGCAGTTGAATTTGTCCGCAAGGAGTGCGTGACTGCAGGGTTTACTTAGAGATAACTTTTTTTCTCATCTCAGAAGTGCAGATTTTGCACCGAAGCCGTGCAAGGCATGCGCAGGCTAGACGAAGACTCATAGTTGCGACTCTGAGCAAAGAATTGAAGGATTTCTACTGCAGGAGTGCGCAGGATCGAAGAGTTCCAATACTTAGTCGTATTTGGAGTTTTGCCGCAAGGAGTGCGTGCAACAAGTCCTCATAAAGACTTGTAAAGCGAGGATAAGCTCAGGAGAGATAAACCTTTGAACTCGTCGAAGGACTGCACAGAGAGGTTGTGCTGGGAGTATTCGAGCGAGTGTTGGAGACTTGCATGCAGTTGGAAAATGCTTCGTGGAATAAGCGCGTATTTCAATTTGTAACTTGAACGGACCATCGAATTTCTCCAAGGAGGAGTCGCAAGAATCCGAGGCATAGAACCTTGCAGAGGTGCAAGGAAGTCATTGTGCAAGTGTGGAGAAGGTTCGAAGCTCAGGGGAACAGAAGTGTCGAGAAGAATGATGAGGAACGTGAGTTCCATTCGAGGATCGACATATCGGGCCATCGTGAGAAAAGGGCGGAAGACTTGGCCATGGAAGTCACGAGAAGGCGAGAAGCGACATTCCGATGATTGCATGGACAGTGTAGGCCATAGCGAGGTGACGTGACATGAACTGTGGGGTATCAGTGCCTCGGGTATCGGGAGTCGAGGCAAGAGTCACTTGTCCATGCAAGTAGCGAGGTTCCGAGGGAGCAAGTTCACGAGCTGTAGGCATCTCGGTGCATCGGATCTCGGGATTTTGAACTCCACAGTTTTAGTGCCACGATCGGCGAAGGGCGATAAAGTGAAGTCTCGATAGTAGAGGAAGAAAGTCAGCGTTGACTGACATATCTCGGGTCTCGGGGATCCGGGGAGGTAACGGATAATGGTTGAACTCACGAGGAGCGAAGTTCCGATCCTCCGATAGATCAAAGAAAGAGGGATTGCACAAAGTAAACTGTGGGTGCAGATCTTCCGATTGGGAGATAGAAGGGCATTTTAGCTCTTCGGGCCAAAGTTAGAGAAGGTCCTAGTGAGAGCAATCGTGCTCCGAGGAGTGCGGTTGGCGTCACAACCAAAATCCCTCATTAATTTCATCATCCAAATCTGATTTGTAGCTCTGTAATATACCTAGTGTATATTCTCACATTCTTACAAACCTTCCTTAACTTTAAAAACAAGAGACTAGCATTTTCATCAAACTTTTCTTTAGTCTCACATGCCTAGTTTTGGATTAGTCAACAACCCTAACTTGAAGTAATCATAAATTTGAACCTGTAATGTATAAATATCTGAAACTGATAAACAATGTTGTTCAATGTGTTTTATGCAATTCCCCCAAGTGTCACTACTTGGAACCTCTCAGAAAAGGATTTATAGCAAAAATGGCATACCTTGCTGAATTCTGGCTTATTCTAGAGAGAGAATTTATAGAGCGTGCCCCGCAAAAAATGTTTGATGAATTTATCTAAAACTATTACAAATAATACTATAGATTGTACCCTAACCATCACATTTTGTCTCACTGAATTTGGATCTGTTATCAAGAAGTTATGACGTTTTTACTCGAAACACCTGATTTTGACTAGTTTCGGGACTGACTACAAACCCTATTTTTCACGGAGTGTAAATCCCAAAATACAACGACCCACATGGAGAATGTTTTACCATAGATACCTGGATATGTTTTCTCACTTCCATAGAAATTTCAGGATCTGAATCATTATAGAAAAAGAGTTATAGCGAAAATGGCGAGATGACCTATAAATAACATACCTTAGAAAGCACCATCAAAAGAATTTATCCTTCCTTGCATTTCGGCCTTCTTTTCTTCAATTTCCTCAGAATTTCAGCTTAGATATCATTTGGTTACCTATGAAACCTATATATATTCAATATTCTCAAGTGTGTTTTAAATGAGAGAGCCTTGCCTCTTATTTATATTCTCCAAGTTGCTTCCTTAAAAACATCTTCTAGGTCACTTGGCCCACTTTCCTTATTTTAGGGTTGGGTCCACTTCGAATTTCTCCATTAAATTTATTATTGAAATAATTTATTTTGTATTCACTTTCAATTATAATACACTCATCACTTCACTTTATTATTTACCTTTTAAAATCTTTTAAACCACTTTGACTACTTTGACCTTTTGGGGCTTCTAGATGACATATGAGGGTCCTCCAACTTCGTAAGGCCATAACTCTCAAACCGTGAGAAGTTATGTGACGTTCTACATACCACAAGAAATGGAATGACATGTAATATCCATATAGAATAGTATTATCTAAAAATATATCATAAATCATGTCATTACCCATCAAACAAACTTGGGTCCATTACCCAAACCTGGGGTCTCCAACTTCTCATGGCCATAACTCTCTAACCGTGAGGAATTATGTGACATTCCACATACCACCAAAAATGACATGACAAGAACTATCCATATAGGATATGTTCCCTGACATGTTCACTTTCCTTCATCTCATTATTCCACAATTAAGCATGGGTTCTCTTACTCCACAAAGTGTCTTCCTGTGAGGGATTTCACCATAAGGGGACCACTTTGGAGTTCATCCATATTTACTTTTTATCAACCATGAAAAAACAATAATGAGTCATATTTACATAAAACAATATTGGGTCCATTTCCCAAACCTTTTTGCTACGGGGCTTTCTTCAAGGGTTGACATCAATGACAACCAACCTTAATCAACAATCCCCCCCTTTGGCATTGATGGAAACACTCTGATGCAATAATGAAATCATATCACTCATGCTCCCCCTGGAACCATGCCTTTGTCATCTGCATATGATAAATATGCTCCCCTTGGAACCATGCCTCTGTCCTCTGCATCTGATAAATCTCTCCCCCTTTGTCATCAATGCCAAAGGTATATTTCCATCCGGGGTTGCTCCCCTTGACACACTGTCCTCTTATGGTGCTTCCTCGTGTACATCTAAGACATATAAAATAAGAATTCAAAAAGTATTAAAAAAGAACTCATTTTTGGAGTAGAAATAACTCCAAGTCTTTGGCAAAGATATTCAAAGGCTTCCCGTGGAAGTGGTTTTGTAAGTATGTTTGCCACTTGTTCTTTTGTTCCCACATACTCAACTCTGATGTTTCCTTCTACAACATGTTCCCGTAGAAAGTGATACTTGATTGGAATGTGCTTCATCTTGGAGTGCATCATTGGGTTTTTTGAGATATTGATGGCACTTGTATTATCACAATATATTGGAATGGGCTCATCATACTCAACCATTTTTATCTATCAAGGTTTGTTTCATCCAAATAACCTGTGTACAACATGTTGCTGCTACAATATACTCTACCTCGGTTGTAGACAGAGATACTGATGATTGTTTCTTTATTAGCCATGATACCAAACACTCACCTAAGTATAACGCTGCTCCACTGGTGCTTCATCGGTCATCAATACAACCTGCTCAATCTGCATCTATGTAGGCAATAAGTGATAGATCTTTTCCTTTTGGAAACCATAATCCAAACTCTTATGTTCCTTTGAGATATCTGAAGATCCTATTTACTACTAATACATGTGATTCCTTTGGTGCTTCTTGAAATCGTGCCACCTGTCCAACTGTCTGCATTACATCTGGTCTGGATGTTGTTACATATAGTAGGCTACCAATCATTGACCTATATTTCCTCTGATATTTAGACTTTGAATCATCATCTTTGCTCAAC
>ML786097.1:1564664-1633705 GCA_009831015.1 Picea engelmannii
CCTGCAAACCTTCCTTAACTTTAAAAACAAGAGACTAGCATTTTCATCAAACTTTTCTTTAGTCTCACATGCCTAGTTTTGGATTAGTCAACAAACCTAACTTGAAGTAATCATAAATTTGAACCTGTAATGTATAAAGATATAAAACAGATATACAATGTTCTTCAATGTCTTTTATTCAATTTCTCCAAGTGTCACTACTGGAAACCTCTCAGAAAATGATTTATAGAAAAAATGGCATACCTTGCTGAATTCTTTCTTATTCTAGAGAGCGACCTTGTAGAGTGTGCCCCGCACAAAATATTTGATGAATTGATATAAAAATATTAAAAGGTATACTACAGAATGTACCCTAACCAACACATTTTTTCTCACTAAATGTGGATCTGTTATGAATAATTTATGACATTTTTAACCGAAACACCTGATTTTGACTAGTTTCAAGACTGGCCACAAACCATATTTTCCACGGAGTGTAACTCCAAAAATACAACGACCCACAAGCTGAATTTTTTACCACATATACTTGGATATGTTTTCTCACTTTCATAGAAATTTCAAGATCTGAATCATTATAGAAAATAAGTTATAACGAAAATGGTGAGATGACCTGTAAATAACATACCTTAGAAAGCACCATCAAAAGAATTTATCCTTCCTTGCATTTTGGCCTTCTTTTCTTCACTTTCCTCAGAGTTTCGGCTTAGATATCATTTGGTTACCTCAGAAACCTATAGATATTCAATATTCTCAAGTTGTTTTTAAATGAGAGAGCCTTGCCTCTTATTTATACTCTCCAAGTAGCTTCCTTAAAAAGATCTTCTAGCTCACTTGGCCCACATTCCTTATTTTAGGGTTGGGTCCACTTCTAATTTATCCATTAAATTTATTATTGAAATAATTTATTTTGTATTCACTTTGAATTATAATACACTCATCACTTCACTTTATTATTTACCTTTTAAAATCTCTTACACCACTTTGACTACTTTGAGCTTTTGGGGCTTCTAGATGACATATGAGGGTCCTCCAACTTCGTAAGGCCATAACTCTCAAAACATGAGGAGTTATGTGACGTTCTACATACCACCAGAAATGGCATGACATGTCCTATCCATATAGAATAGTATTACATAAAAATATATCATAAATCATACCATTACCCATCAAACAAACGTGGGTCCATTACCCAAACCTGGGGTCTTCAACTTCTCATGGCCATAACTCTCTAACCATGAGGAATTATGTGACGTTCCACATTCCACTAGAAATGACATGACAAGCACTATCCATCTAGGATATTTTCCCTGACAAGTTCACTTTCCTTCATCTCATTATTCCACAATTAAGCATGGGTTCTCTTACTCCATAAAGCGTCTTCCCATGAAGGCTTTCACCATAAGGGGACCACTTTGGAGTTCATCCATATTTACTTCTTATCAAGCATGACAAAACAATAATGAGTCATATTTACATCAAACAATATTGGTTCCATTACCCTAACCTTTGTGCTATGGGGCTTTCTTCAAGGGATGACATCAATGACAACCAACCTTAATCAACACTATGGAAGGTAGAGGTTGCAAGTGTTTTGCAGAGGGCATTTTGGCCTATTCTGCAACTTTCTCTAGATCATGGTGTATACTAACTAATCCTTCTTGATTTTTTAGGAACAGAGGTAGCTCAAAAACAAAATCATACTGTATAGATTCAATACCAGTTTCATTTCCAAGGCACTAGTTATATACATCTTCTCGAGCAATAAATACATTGATCTCATCATCGAACAAGTGATCATAGACCTCGATCACTGGGATTGAGCTCATATGATTTTGCTGGTGATTTCTCAAATTTCTGGATATTAACCTGCATGGTCTATTGTTTACAAAACTTAAATTCGAATTACCCTGGTCCTTGTGCTTGCGATGTTTATTAACAGTCAACTTGTTAAAGAAACCTTGAGTCATCTCAACAGTAGGAGCAAGAGAAACCCTCTCCTTTAACACATCTATAACCTCCTCTTACGATTTTCTGGGCACAAAATCATATCATGGATTTTTTCCCAAAGGGTTCTGAATAGCAACAATTTTTCGTTCTTTGGTCACATGGTATTCATGTGGATCAACAGTTTGATTTTTGGTAGTAGGGTTACAAGGACTAGGGTTTGTATTGAAAAGGATATGCGATTCTGCTATGTTCTCAAGTAGGGTGAAGTTGTTTTTACATAGGAAATATTCCCAAGTATCCCCAATCTTGTCTATATGGGACAACATCAGAATTCAAATAAGACCGTGGTAGAAAAGGATAGACAAAGGGTTATAACCCTGTGCAACTCCTAGGTTATAACCCTCAAACTTTCAAATGAAAATTTCCCAGCCAAGTGCCTGTATATATCTTTGGGTTCAATTATTACCACCGGAGCCATGGGTGTTATCACACAGACACAATAAATGCAACGAGAGGTGGGTTTTTCTTTCCAATACACAAATAGTAGGAAGAGGTCTGTGAAATTGAGAGAGGCCCGATGCCTAAGGAATCGAGAGGCTATCATACTTGGAAATTTGAGCTTTGGAGTGGGTAAGAACCAGAGGGCACACAAGCTTGTAAACCACTTTGCACAATGAACACTAAAACCAAACCATTACCACTTACCTACTAGAATAATGAATGTGAGTTTGAATTATGCATGACAATAGGATGCTGTGGAATTGTAAGTACGTCAGTTGTGTACCAGGGTGATAGGATTGTGATACGACTGGTAAGAGCAAGATGCATATTTTAAATTTTAACCCAGGGTTCTACGGAATTAAGAAAATCAAATGTAAAAATGATATAATCAACCATAGATGAGACTCAATTATAACTCCCAAAGTGAATAAATCAATGAAAATGGATCAATCAATTAGCTTACAAAATTTAAGATTTAATAAATATAAATATATGCCCTTTAAGTGTAATCCCTTTAGCAAAAGAAACAAAGAAATCACAAAATGTAAGATGAATACCCAAGCCATAATTTTGTTCTAATTTCATGCTTTCAGTTATGAAATTAAACAAAACAAACAATAGAAAAATGAATAACTCTTATACTCATCTAGGCCAATGAATCTCCTCAAATCCAAAAGACAGAAACATTTGTAAGTATAAGGAGGAGGCAACTACATAAAAAATTTATCCCTTGGTGATGATTTTTTTAAATGATAAAAATTAACAAAATTGTTGGCTACCAAGACACTGTTGGATGACGTGGAGATGGCTTCCTTGGAAAAGCTATCCAATGGTGTAGGGTTGTGGGTACGTCATTTTCAGCAGGGCCAACCACTTGACGATCTCTACTGAGATGAGGTTCTTCTGGCTACCTCTATCAACGATGAAGTGCAGTGGATTCCTTTAACCCACATCTATGAATGGAAGAGGCACTCACCTTCTTCTAGCTCATCTGGTTCACCGACCTGATCTTGGTGGTAGCAACGGTGGCACTGGGTTCCACGTCAATGATCTGTCTTCCCCTTTCTGGTTCTGAATCAGAGTCAGAAACCGCTTCTGATTCAGAGGCTTTCACTTTGGCCACCAGTGACTGCTTTGAGAGGTAATCAATAATGTTATGCCAAGGGCTCTTATGGAAGTCACACCACTTCCCAATATCTTTCTTTGTCTTTCCGGTGTCCTTATTTTCTTATGGATTGGATGGGTTGTTTTGATACTGTCCATATTTTCTCTGTCCTTTGTTTTGTGGGTTAGGGCCGCCCTTTCTTGGCTTTTGCTGTGAGGAGTTCCCAGGCCCAAATTGTCGCGTCTTTTGTTTGAGCTTCTTCTCGATTTTGACAGCATATCGGTAGGCCGTTCCCAAGGATGAGATGTCAAAAAATTCCATTTCGGTCTGCATCTATATATGAAGAACACCACGATACTTGAGAACCATATGTCGCTCTGAATCTTTGATAACCAGTTTGGTGCGCAAGGTATGGAATATATTTGTGAACTCTAGAACTGCTTGGTCTCTTTCTTGCCGTAATGTGGTCCATTTGGTATACAAGTCATCATAACTTTCAACGGGGTAGTATTGTTCCTTAATAGAATCCATTAAGGATTCCCAGGTGGCCATTTATCTTATAGGCCACTTAATATGAAATAAAATCTTGAAGTTTGGAAAGAGTACTAAAATCGTTTGAATAAAATCTTGAAGTTTGGAAAGAGTACTAAAATATTAGATAATATTCTCATTTTACAAAGGCCACCATTCATCAAGATAGGTCTTGTCTACGATGAAAAACAAAATACCCCAAATGGGAATGCAATAACTAAGGTAAGAAAACCATCAGAAAAGGAAAATGAAGAAAAACCTAATAGATATGATAACATTCTCAAAGGATCCATCAACAATGAAAGAAGTAATAGGAAAGGAAATGATGATAAAAAATAACCTGATTCTTCTCACAAGAACAACAAGAATGAATTCATAAGAGTTGTTCCACCAAGAAGGCCTTTCACAACCACGTATAAAAATTTCTTCCTTGACTACAACTTTTCTTGCAATAATTTTGGTCTTAAAGAAATAGATTTAAAGCTTATACAAGAAGTGGAAATGTGAGAAACATAAATAGAGGTACTTACAAGACCTCAAATGAAAATTATGTGAGCAAAAAAATCAAAAGTTATCATAGGTTTTCTAACATAAACTAAAATTCATTTTCTCCTCTACTTGATTATGATACTAAATGTTATAAGTGCAATAACTATGGGCACATAGCATGTGACTATAGAATGTGGAATTTAAATGTTTTCTCAATAAAAAGGAAGCTAGTAGTATATTTATAGAGGATGTTCAAAACACATGACAAGAGATCAAAACTAATTTCTCATCCTAAAGGAATAAAAAGGAGGCAACTTTACCTTTGGGGATAATGCTTCTATAAGGATAGTTGGGAAAGGTATCGTTAGTATTGATAATGGAAAGGCTAAAAACCATAATGTATTGTATGTTGAAGGGTTAAAAAAAAATATTCTAAGTTTGAATCAAATGTGTTCTCAAGGTTACAATCTCACATTTAATTCTAAAGGATGTGAGATAAGGAAATCAATTTCAGGAAAATTAGTGGAAAATACAAATAGAACCCCGAACAATATATATGTTCTCGATGAATTCAAAGGAGACAATTTTTTATGTGATTTATATCCCTCTCATATATTCAATAAGGGAAGCACGAGCTCAAGGGGAGAAACACTTTTCCATTGATGTCAAAGGGGGAGAAGTTGCAAATAGAGGAATAATTACAGACACTAGTGTTACACATCAAAATGCCACACAATCTGTTGCACATAAAAATTTCACACTTAAGTACCTTACCTTAAGTGTCACAATTGTCATAAAAGTGTCATATGCACCTTGCTAAGTGTTTCATACACCTCGATACCATCAAATAACATATGTCGCAATCCATAGTCAATGTGGAGGAGAAATATATTATATGAAGGTCAAAATACTATGTGCACATGAATTATTTATTAATATTCATAAAAGAGAAATTAATTTAGTGTGAGAATCCACCTCATATTTGGTTTACTAATCTCAAGGAGAGGTTGAGAATATCATGGATGGTTGAGATATTTTCTCAAAGAAAATTCCTAATTTGGTGGATCTTGAGAGATATTTCCTCCTTAAAATCCTTGAGAGATATTTTCTCCCTAAAATCCTTGAAAGATATTTAATCCCTAGAAATCTTGGAGATCCCATTTTAGTGGATATAGTGAGTGATCTTCTCCATGGTGGTTAATCCTCTAAATCCTATATAATGAGGGATTTCCATGGTGAAGTGAGGATAGACATAGATATCAAATTTATGATCTTGGGATTCATGCAAGGGTTGGAAGAGGAGGACTTAGCGAGGTTGTTGAAACACCATCCATGTTTGTAAGTATTCTCTCCGGGTTCTCATTTTAATATACTTGTCCTATTTCCTTCAAGCTTGTGTATTATTGCATGTGCTTTTCTATTGTTCCTTCAATCTTTGTAGATGAATTTGTTTGATTTAATTTTGTAGAGTAGGCATTCTTTGTTTCTCTTTTTTTTCTATTGAATTGCAGGTATCAAGTTGCACTAAGGAGTTTGAAGATCAAGCTCAGATTGGAAACAACGAGGACAAACTTCAGAACTAGGTGCGTCACACCTTTTCTCCCTCTCTCTCTTTCTTATTAGTTAAACTAAATTCAAAGGGATGTTAGTGTCCACTTGTGTTTTTCTGTCTTGGTATTAGGGGTCTGTAATCCAAGGGAAAGTTCACCTGTCCATAGGCGAATATTTCTGTAACAAAAATTAGCGACTTGACTAGGGATCAAACCCATAATATTTTAGTTGCGGTCCCTTTGGGTTAACATCATCCCTTGGTTCTTTTTCCCTTTTGAGTGTATTTGATCTTTGTCTCGTAAAGCTTTCATATTGCTTGACTGTTTAGGATTGTTCATCAACTAAGGTTTGCAAAGGTTGTTTGGTATTGATCCTTCTTCTCTTCATTTGAAATATCTTTCTTTTCTGGATGATTAGGAATCTTATGGAAACGTAGCTTCATTTATGTTTCTTGTTGCTCATTGTTTGAATATTTTTGTGAGTGTTTGTCTTCTTTCTCTTTTGCATCATTGAGTTCTTTATTGAACATGTTATCTCCTACTTGTTATTTTAGTTCTCATCACTTTGAGTGCACTTTGTTTGATTTCTTTTTTCCTCGTAGTTATTTGTATCAAACTTAGATCTATTTCATCTAAAAGTTAAGAAGAGAAAAGTTTTCATATCTCCTAGCATAGTTAATCAAACGAAAAAAAAATTGCATTCATTAGGAAGTTTGTTTTGGTTTATGTTTGGAAAAAGAGCTAGTTTTGCATGTGCATTTCAGATCTTGAAAACATTTTCTTGGTATTTTGGCATCATATTGATCCCATAAATTGAAAGTTGCATTGTTTTGAGTGCTTTTATGTGATTAAGAAGAATAGAACTCTTCTCCTTCCCATACGTAGAATTCATCGAAAGAAATAAATGCATATCATTCTTTTGCATTATTTTGAAGTTAAGTCTCTTACACATTCATCATTTTCATATCTGTGAACCCTTTGAGTTAAAAGGCATTAAAATCAACAACATGCTAATAAAATCAACTCGAATATTTCTTTTTTTTAGCACACCAACAATAGCATAGGATTAGGGTCTTTGGACTAGGTAAAATGAGTAAACTGTCCAAGACTACTAAACAAACTATAGAACACTAAAGAGAATATAAATACAAATTTCGTATAAGCATAGCTATAAACCCCCTCTCACACAGGGGCTAAACATGAGGTTGCGTGTGGGAGAGCAGTGATGATTACCCCTAAAAAGCTTAACCAATCCTAGAAGATAGATCATATATTGGGGGTTGTTCTTGAGAAACCATCGGTTTCATTTGGTCTCGGTGCTTTGTGAACTCTGAATCTATTTGGGGTCCTCTGGAGTCCTACCGGTCCACTTGTATTTAATTATCTTGAAGATATTCAGACTTTGATATCCTACCCATACGTTTGGTATCGACTCTCAATTGTACCCCCATGGAGGTTGATTGTGAGTTGGTAACCTTAGTGGTATTTCCTAGGTACCTACTAAGGTGATTGTGGGGGGATTCCCATGGTACCTGGGGCATATGTCATATCACACTCTTAGTACCCTTGGAGGGTGATCTTGCGAGAGAGAGGGTTGCTTGCACCAAGAAGGGTTGTTATGTGGAGGTCGGGGTAACTACTTCTCACTTCTTCGTTGGCGGATTGATATCACATATTTAGAAGATCCTTAAATCTCTTATTGCTTGGTTGATTTCTTTTAGTTTTCATAAGAGTGTGCTTCTTTGTCTTTCATAGTCGGCCTTAGGATTAGATTTTTCAAAATATACAAGGTATGGAACCTGAAACTTAGGAACCACAACATAATCTTTCTTACAAAGCAGTGATCACAGATCACACTTCTGAAACTGGGAACATCACTCCTGGAAGTGGCCATCATGTTGAAGAACCAATCCCAACCTTCGTAGAAAGCTTCACATATTTTGTGAATCCTTCATTTACTGATCGACTTGGAAAACCACTCTTTGATTCACCATCCATGAGATATGTTGATTCATTTTCTTCTTACTATTTACCACCTAGTTCAACCACTACACCATCCTTTCACATGAACCCATCGAATTTTGGTTTTCCTGAAGGACTTGGGAATTCATCTTTTTCCACAACTCTTGTAGTTGATATTTTTGGTGGTTGTTCGCTTATGTAAACATCGATAACCCAAGTAACCCTATCTCAACCACTTGAACATTCATATCCTCTTGCACATGAGTTAGGTAATATTCCTTCTTCATTTTTTCCACACATTTACACGCCAAGTGCTTTACTTGGTCGTCCCATGAGTCGAATGGCCAACAACCAAGTCATTCACATAAATGCAGTTGCACAAGATACTCAACCTCCATATCACACATCACAAATTAATATTCCCTACATTGGAGGTCAATCTTCAATGGGAGGCCAACCTTCAGCTCGGGAGAAATCTTCAGTTGCAAGGAAACTATTTAATGCATGGAAACCTACATGGTTGTAACATCAACAAGCATGGGGGAAAACTACTCCTGCAAGTGCTTCTATCCATACTACCACTGGTCTATATCCTGTACATCCATATCCAGGAGTCACGAATCCTTTGTAGACTCAACCCAATCCGATGGACATTCCTATGCAAGGAGATACTCCCTATCAATCCATAAATCCCACGATTCAAGCACAACAATCCCTTCCACCACCATACATAGTGGGACCAATAGGTCAAATGAAGTAAGAAGGAGGTCCATCTATTCAATCATAATACACGGGTGGAAAAACAACACAACCGCCTTACATAGGTGGACAACCTGAACAACCACCTTATATGGGAGGACCATTTAGTTTTTTCATCTCACCACAACCTAGATACGGTCCTACTGGTGTTCCCACATAATATGGTTATCACCAATATCAACAACCTAACCGAAAATTACCATTCTTGGCTATGTTAGATCTGCCAGATCTATTGCATTTTACAAATTGTCCCATCCTTCATGCCCTATTTTGGCTATCCATCCCTACCAAATTACCATCCGACATTCTGAAATTTGACCGAAAACATGGGAAATATCCTAACAATCATGTTATGACTTTCCAATTATGTTGTTCTTCCAACTCTTTGATGGAAGATTCCATTCGTCTTAGACTTTTTTAGAGAACACTTGCAGGTGCGGCATCAAAATGGTACATTGAACTTCCATGTAAATCTTTTGTATACTTTAACTCTCTTGCCATGGATTTCCTGATGCATTTTCAGTTTCCTATATGGTCTAAGACCGGTACAAAATTTTTGACCTCTCTTAGACAATCCTCTTCTACCCACATATCTGATCATATTCATGAGTGAAGACAACAATGACGGTTGATTAAATCTCCAATTCTAGACCAACTCCTCGCAGATTGGTTTACAAAGTCATTTTTGCCTCCCATCACCCACAATGTTGCTATGGGAAAATTAGTTACTGAGGAGAAGGTTATCAGTCGTTCACAATATTTGGACTTGGTATATTCCCAATCTGACACACTTTATGATCTGATCCTTAATGCTCCTCATTCATCGAATGATCTGTCAATACCTTCTCTGAAATCTATTTATGTGCCAAACACCACAACTACTTTTTCTCCTATTCAAACCTCTAAGGTGAATGCGGTCCAATCCACTTCATCTCAGTAACTAGGAGGTAAGAATAAAAATAAGGGAAAATCCAATAAACCTTCTAATGAGCAGGATAATCCTAACTTTGTTGATACTCAACCGACAAGAAAACCTAAATCTACATGTATGATTTGTGAGGAATACCACTACACAAAAGAATGCCCTCATCGTGAGGGCATCGCTAAATATCTGAAGGGTACCTCCCAACCAGTTGAGCAACAACATCTGGTTGCAAAATACCCTATCCCTCCACAAGGAGGTGACCTAGGTCATTCCCACCATGGTTATGCTCCCACAATCATCTATAAGGTTTACATTTTTAAGACGGTTATTGTCACAACTCATGCAAATACCTATGACACTCCTCCAGGTGATAAGACTAAAGGGAAGGTTGTCGAAAAACCTTCTAAATATACTCCTCCTCCATCTTCCATTCCTCTTTAGATTGAGAAGCCAATTTCTGATGCAACATTTCTCCCTCCCAAAAGATTATTTTGAAAGGAGACTTTTAATCATAATGCCCGCACTACCCAAAACTACAACATAGTTGAATATTTGGCACAAGAGATTTGCGCTATGTAAACCCTTGAAGGTATGAAACACTGTACAAGTCAACTTAGAACCCTATTGTTATCCATTGGATCATGGATCTTGAGGAGTTGAACCTGATTACCTTTAATATGGATTATTTTAAAGAGAGTCTCCCACCACTCAGCATTCCAAATTAAAGTTTTGGTTGGTGGAAAGAACATCCATCGTACTGTTCTGGATGAGGGAGCCTTGAATTTTGTTATTTATTTTCCTTGTTGGAGATCACTTGGTTCTCCTACACTTACCCTGACCCCTACCACCCTAAAAGCATTTGATGGACATGGTTTCGAACCTCACAGACTCTTGCAATCTTTCATTGTGACTTTGAAGGGTAAAACTATTTAGGTTGTTATCAAAGTAGTCAACGTGCCCCTCGATTATAATTCATTACTTGGTCGTAGTTGATTCTATGCAAAGATTTCCATCACATATTCCATTTTTTGTATCTTATGATTTCCCCATCAAGGAAAGATTATCATTGTTGACCAACTCGAGTATATAACTCCAGATCTCAACAATGTTGCAGCAAATAATGTACCTTTTCTAGGAGAAAATACTTTTGAGAGTGTAGGTGTAGGTCTTCTCAAGGCTTCCTCTCTCATGGGGGTTTTTCCTCTTTCTACTCCTCCCATCATACAGGTTTCCACCTTAAACATGATTTCGACTTAGGTACAACAATCCTTTGATTCATCTCATCCTTTGGTAGTACCTAGTATCGACGAGCATAGTTCATTTTCTATGTCAAGATCGTTAAAAAATGAAATAGACCCCCCTCAATTACAATCAATTCTCACTCTGGATCGAATTCTTGAACCTTCTTTTCCTCCACCTCGTGAAAATGTTTCCATTAGTAACTAGAAACCTAAACGAGGAAAGAAGAAGAGTCTTCGGAGGAAACGATGCTTGGGGGGCAGGTTTACAGCCTCTAGACATCATGCTAGAACAAAACTGCTAACTTATGCCAAAGAAGTTGGGGGAAAACTACCTCTAGAGAGACACACTGCTAGGAGTGATCCTCATTCGAAGGTCATTCCCATCGTAATGTAGTAGTGTTTTTCTAGAATGAGCTTAGTCTTTGTTCTTTCTCATGGTCATAAACACATGAGAATAATTTACCGAGATTAGTATTTGTTCTTTCTCGTGCTCATAAATACATGAGAATGCGACTGAGTATACTTTTATCAGTTTTTTAGACTCATGAAGGTTATACAGAAAAGGAACCCCCTAGAGTTTTCTTTAATCTCTTTTCAGACTCTCTATACATGAAAATATTTCTGAGTGATCTTGCTTCTTTTCACACTCATTAAAAGTTTTGAAAGGGCATGTTTCGAGTGGTAGTTTATCTTTTCTCAACCTTGTGAGACTAATTAGGAAAAATGAACACTCTAATCAAGCATTATTAGAGGAGTTCTCCCCTCTATTTTTTTACATTTATTTCAGGCTTGGGAGACTAAATTTACGAAAAATTCATCCATGGAGTCACCTTTAAGCTCTTTTCAGACTCTCTAAACATGAAAAACCACCAATTTTTCCTTCTATGGACTTGCTAAACTACACATTGAAGGAACCATATGGGAACAAACCCTTACTTCTTCCAGTTTGTTAAATAAAGGAAGAGGATCTTACTGAAGGTGAGTTATATTGAGCATGTGTTACCGTCCTTGAGCTCGTTAAATGAAAAAGAGGTACTCATCTATCTGGGTGGGGAAAAAATTGAAGGAAGTGGGTCAAGATTTTGGGAATCCTTTATGGAAGCTATTGTTTCCATTGAACATGGCACTTGTTTGTGTCTCATATTATAGTTGGGTAATATTCTTGTCTCTGAGTCATACTAATTCCATGTGTCACCATACTTTTTCATCTGGTCGAAGAGTGTGCTTATTGTCATCACATCAAATTCATGGTACTCTTTAATTCAATGCTGCCAAGTCAGTTGTTGTGCCTCATAATGTTCAAGGGAAGTTTCACTTCAAACCATCCATCTTCAATATTGTGAGTTTCCATTTCCTGTGTCAGTTCATACTCATTCGATTCACCATATTACATCACTTTGTTGTGTCACTTTTGTGTCGATGATGGGGGATACATAAAGGCCTTAGAAACCAGTTAGTACCTTGGGACCTACTTGCTTCAATGGTAGGCCACGTCGCTTCAAAAAGTAGGTTTACATAATTGACCTCTGATCAGATGATTCCACGAATGTTCAACCTCATCTCATCTATTCACATTTGCTAGAATGTACTAGGATACCTTGGGATTAATTGACATAATTGGTGATTTACCTCACACTTGTTAAACATTTACCTCAATGATCAGTAATAAAGTGGTTTATACCATGTTAGACATCAAATAATCTATTCACATGGCTAGATTTGTACCACATTGGGATTAGGAGGAAGACCCTAGGTTGAGCATTCAATCTGTTATTTTCTTTTCCCAGGCTGCAAAGGAGATCATTTGAGCATGTTGATATATATATTGTCACATAGAGCCACATTGTATTGTTTTGTGGCTATGTTTTATCATCTTGTAGCTCCACTGTGTATTTTTCATGGTTATGATCAGTTCATGTCATGGAGGTATGGATCCATATTGTATCTTTGGTGGACATATCCTCAGTCAATATTTTTCATGGATTCACAATGTATTGGTCAGTGTCCGTGCTTTGAGTCATCTCGTATTCTAAGCATAGGTATGCCTGCCTCAGAAATGGAACATATATTAATATTGTTTGATGGTTGTTTGCATCTTCTTCCAGGTTCTCCAACTCCACGCCCTTGTATTGAATAATTGTAAAGTGTTTCATCCATCATCTTCTATTCTGACCTCACACCTCAGGGAAAAATCTATTACACATCAAAATACCACACTTAAGTACCTCACCCTAAGTGTCGTAAGTGTCATAAAAGTGTCATATGCACCTTACTAAGTGTTTCATACACCTCAACACCATCAAATAACATATGTCACAATCCCTAGTCAATGTGGAGGAGAAATATATTACATGAAGGTCCAAATACTATGTGCACATGAATTATTTATTAATATTCATAAAAAGGAAATTAATTTAGTGGGAGAATCCACCTCACATTTAGTTTCTTAATATCAAGGAGAGGTTGAGAATCTCATGTATGGTTGAGATATTTTCTCAAACCAAAATCCTAATATGGTGGATCTTGAGAGATATTTCCTCCTTAAAATCCTTGAGAGATATTTTCTCCCTAAAATCCTTGAAGATATATTTTGTCCCTAAAAATATTGGAGATCCTATTTTAGTGGATATAGTGAGTGATCTTCTCCAGGGTGGTTAAGCCTCCAAATCCTATATAATGAGGGCTTTCCATGGAGAAGGGGGGACATGCAGAGATATCAAATTTATGATCTTGGGATTCATGCAAGGTTTGGACAAGGAGGACTTGGCAAGGCTGCTAAAACACCATCCATGTTTGTAAGTATTCTCTTTGGGTTCTCATTTTATTATACTTGGACCATTTCCTTCAAGTTTGTGTATTCTTGCATGTGGTTTTCTATTGTTCCGTCAATGTTTGTAGATTATGTTGCTTGATATAATATTGTAGAGTAGGACTTATTTGTTTCTCTTTGTTGTCTATTGCATTGCAGGTATCAAGTTGTGCTAAGGAGTTTCAAGATCAAGCTCAATTTGGAATCAACGAGGACAAACTTCGAAACTAGGTGCATCACACCTTTTCTCCCTCTCTTTCTTTCTGATTGGTTAAACTAAATTCAAAGGGATGTTAGTGTCCACTTTTTTTTTTTTTTTGTCTTGGTATAAGGGTTATAAAATCCAAGGGAAATTTCACCTATCCGTAGGGGAATATTTTTGTAACAACAAGTAAAGTTACAGACAAAGGGAGTATCATAATTGACTAAGGTTTTCCATCAATGAAAAAGGGGGATATTGATGGAAATATTGTTTTCACTTATGTCAAAGATAGAGGGAGACTATATATGACCAAGAAATGTTTTTCAAGATGGAGATTTTTGGAAATATTGTTTTTGGATTTTTGATGCGCAGTTTGGATACCCTATCTTTGAAGGAATTTTTATTCTAAATACCTAGCTTAAATGGGAGCATAGATTATATGGTTGGAAATATTATTTCAAGACATTTCCAATGGTATATGGAACTCCCTCTAAATCCTTAGGACTAAAAAGGTATTAACTTTAATGGCAAACAACCCACCCAAAAAATTCATGTAGGCCCTAAAAGTGAGCATGGAAATACTATAAATATAGGATATATGTGTGCATTTGAATAACATCCAAGCAATAAGGCAAATTCATAGGTGGAAAAAAGACATCTGAGGTGAAAAAGAGAATTTGGAGAGTATTCTTCGGGTCTAAATATGCAAGAGGATTTTTCTTGGAGTTTTAAGGGTTCATTATGAAGGACTAAGGTCCATGATGTTGAAAAATAAGTTATTTTGAGGATTTCATGCTGCAGTTTGGGATTATATTTTTGGAATGATTATTATCACTGAAATTCCGTTGGAAACATCACATGAAAATGGTTACAGGAATACAACATCTCCAAACACCTATTAGTTCACCTGTAGCACCAAAAAAACATTTCCAAGAGGCAAAACTATACAACTGGTCAAAAAATTGACATGCGCTAAAACACTAAAGGAAGCGTGCACATAGTGCATGGGCCAAAGAAGCCCATAGAACACACAATGCACCATATGCACGACTATGTACAAAAACATCCATGCACACCTATGAATGGCGCATTTACGGTTCTTTTTGGCCCCTCACCCACTTCTGGACCAGCTCCCAACTTTATTTGACCCTCAAATCGGAGTTGAATCTGAATGGGGGGCTGGTCAAAGACCTAAGGGTGCCCTAAAGGGACCCTTGTTCACACTAAAGACCGGTTGTATATTTCCTCAAAGACATGCTATAAAATAAAGCCACGAGTGCACTAAGAATTCAAGAATATCATTATATTGTTATGTTGCCTCTATTCTCCTTCAAGAAACCTCTTTTATTCTTGGAGAATACTAGCAAAATCTTAGTAAGAAATAATCATCAATACAACGCACCCTCTGAATATACTCCCACCACTTCGGAAGCAACTCCATCTACATTTGGACAATACTTTATGATCCTGCACCCTAACATTGAACACCCCATTCTCATTCCTCGCATCCCATTATGACAAAATATCAACAACCCTCAACCTAGGGCCGCACAAAATTACAGTCTGGTCGATGACTTGGTGTACTCCCTTGCATCCATGTCAGTATTAGAGTTCCTCCAAACCTATCCAAATCAATGGAAATCCTTACTTTCCGCCTTAGGGGTAGTTGACCCAGCAGATACTATACTCATCACATTTAATCTAGATTGTGGGGAACCTCGTCTCCCCACTTTGGTAGCTTTTTAGATACCAGTTAAGATTCAAAACATCATGATGCATTCACATGCATCATGTCCAAAAATGTATGGAATAAACTTGGCTCCCCTGAGCTAATACCATCCGCCATCAATTTGAGATCCTATGATGGATGACCATACTCTCTTGAAGGACTCTTTCAAAATGTCCCTGTTGAACTCGGGGGAAAAACCATCCTTATCGACATTGAGGTTATTGATGCATCGCTTGATTAAAACATCTTGTTTGGGTGTAGCTACATGTACTCTATGAAGGCTATGGCCTCTTCTATATTTCAAACAATGATGTTCCCCCACAACGGGAAGATCATCGCCATCGACCAAGTTTCACATTATGATCCTAACCACTCCTCCAACATTGATAACATATTACCTCTCGTCCATACTAGTTCTGATTCATATCCACTCATGGATATGGCCCCCAGAATTTTCAAAGACCCATATTTGCTGGGGGCATACCATGGAGCACCACCGCTCATCCACCCCTCAACACAAGTGTGTGTCATATCTTCCAACAAAACTGACAATGGAGATACCATTCCTCCCATAGAGGCTTCTCCACTCCCTGATGTCCCACTAGTGGAAGAAATCATACCTCAGGGATCTCCTAAGCACCCTATGATACCACTTATCCCTGATTTCACCCTCCCCCAGGGTCAAATCCTAGTTTGGGAGACAATCCCCCAAGCCATTACTCAAATTCCCTTCTTCTACCCCCCACCGAGAGTACAATATTTTTAGGTAGCCGCAATTCTTACCATTCCCAACATGGTTCTCTCCATTCTAGTATGGTATCCAAACCCACTCAATATGGTTCCTCAACCATCCCTCCCTCCCCAAATAGAGGGAATCTTGATGCATATTCCAGTACTCACTCCGAACACACCTCCCTCATCCCCACTTGCCAAAACCATTGCGGCAACTGGGAGCAGACAAAATAAAAAAGATCCCACCACTCCACTTTCCCCCCGAGTTCAACCTCCTTACACACTATGTGGAAGATAAGGACACCCCACTAACAGATGGCCTTCCCTTCCTAAGTTACGCAATCTGATCCAACTCCCTCAAGCAACCACATCGCTTGTCGCTTCATCAATCACACCTAGTACTACCACAACCTCCCCTACTACAGGAAGTAAAGGGCTGCGAACCAAATTCACACGTGACATATTTTTAGAGTATGCCCACTACACTCACCATTACCCTGCACTAACTCATTTTTGACAGATGCTAACAGAAGTACACCAAATATTTCAGCAAGACCCCCCTCCACCCATGCCATCGAGTACCCACATCACTAACATTCACTATGTCACATCCTTATTCAATGAACGGATGAGGTTCCCTTGCTCTCTTTGTGAATCACTTGATCATTTCACGTACCAGTTTCCTATGATTATTGAATATAGGCATCGTCAAATGGACCTTATTCAAAACCCTCCATCCACTACACTTCTTGTGATGCAAGTGATTCCCCCTATTCCTTCTCTAGATACCGTTCACATCACCTCCCCTAAACCTAATTCATTTCCCATCCCTCCATGGCTCATGGATATACTGTCTGAGTATTTTCCCCGAAATCCTCCCAATTCTCCGGTTCATTTCCCCTAGGAAATATGAACCCCAACCACAATTTTTAACCCACAGTTTTTGGACATTTGGTTTATGTCAAGCATGCCATCACACCATATTTGTGATGCCCCCTCTACGGCTTCACCATCTAAAGAAAATCCCATGATGATAGTCACCAATATTATTTCCCTGGATCCCCTATATTATCGCATTGTTTACTGCGACGAGGATATCCTAGAGGATCTAACCACTCCCGATTTCCCATGGGATGCACCCCATCACAGAGCACTCTTTCTCTCACAGGAAGCCTTCGACCCTCCTAACCAAGCCACCATATGTGCAATCAAAGCCAAGGGTTTTATTCCATCAAGGCATATAGACTGGTTCAAAAACCTTATCCCTACCCCTGATGCTTTTGAAGAAGGAAACATGGCCAAGATTCCCCCCACTATCAAAATCGACATTTCCATCAAACCAGAAATCATAAAATAAATCACCATTAGTGCCACATGATCCCCTAAGGAACTCACAACTTACAAAGCTCTCTTTTAGGAATACCAAGATATTTTTACCTGGTCATATATAGAGATGCCCGACATCGATCCTGTGATCACTCCAAGAAACCTTTTGTGGTTGCAGACCAAAGGTGCTTGGTAACTTAAGAAATAGATGTTTTTGTATTTTGTAAATGTGGATCAATGGGACAACTCAATACAGCTTATAGCATTCAAACATGAAAATGATAAACAAATAGACAGTGCTCTCAAAGATTGATTAATCAACAGATAACTTTAAAGTGGGTGGAGAACAGATTGTAACTAAACCAGTACAATGTAGGGTCTAAGAGACAATCAAGAAACTTATTATCAGGCTATGAGCTAAACAATGGGATAAAAGCCATTCAAAGCTTGACAACACAGATAATAGTGCAGAAGAAAGATGGAAAGCTGACAATCAAAATTGAAAGAAACCTGTGATCTGTATTAACATAAAAAGTTTGAGTACAATAGCCAATTTCTCTATCCAAAATCGAACCCTTGTTTGATATCAAAATAGGCATTTATAGCCCTTACAAGCAGTTACACAGATCCTAAAAACATGGATCTATTATTAAATAAAAAACAGTTCTATTCTATCTAAACTACTTTTAAATTAAAGTCTTCAATCAACTGGACTGAGTGTTCGAACTGTCTTTGGTTTACAAAAACCTCCATTTTCTTCCTCTAGCTTTCAGTATCTGCAATGTGGCGAAGTAGCATGACACCTGTACAAGACTGTTCCATTTTCCAATATTTATGGCTGAGTTTTAGGATATGGTTTTGAATGTGTAACCAAAATCCATCGAATCTCTGAGGTTGAACTTCTCGCATGCAATTTAACAGTCCACTGATACGTTGGCATATCTTCAAAACATGTTTGAAATAAATTGTTGTGTTCTCGGCCTCAAAATTTGCTTGCCCAACTTTCAACAACGCAACCGTTTGAAATTTTCACGGGTTAGCTGTTGAAAGCTGTCGCTTTCCATAGCTAACGGGTAATGAAACATTCGCCTGGCGTTGTTGAAAGTCCCGATAGTGCACAAAAAGCGTTTTCATCTTCTAAATCGATTTTAAACCAAAATCAATGGCCACCCAATTTCTCACCTTGCATATTTACTACAACTTGAGCAAGGACTTTGAGGTCTGAATGAGGTTTTTGCTTCAACTTCTGCTTCAAATTTTGCTTCAACACCCTGATTTGCCTTTTGAGTCGCTTGGTAAGACACCGCAGGCTGTTGCAGTCTTTGGCAAGTTTTGTCTTTCTCTTCTTCTCTCTGACACTCTCCTTAGCCAAACGTTCAAACGCAACATTTGTCTTGGAAAAGTTATCTGATAACTTCTTATACCTGTCTTTAATCACTCGTTCCAAAACTTCTTGCTGGGCAATTACTTCCTTCAGATGTTTGATCCTTTGAGACTTATTTGACTTAGGGTTTCTGGATGATTCTCCCTGCTCTATATGACTGAAAGTTTCATAGTTCTGTGCACATTCGGCTTATTGCTCAGAACTCTTAATGACAGGGCATTGGTATTGCTACTCAGACTCTGAATCCGAATATGGAAAATTAAGGATGTTCTTTCCGATAATCTACTGTGTAGGATGTCCTAAATTTTGTTGTGTAGTCTTCTCTGTAGTCTGCTCGAAATTCAATTTTGTCTTCGACCTGTGAGTCTTAAATCCAGATATCCTATCCTCTGAAGGCCTTGGTAAGGCCCTTCTTCTTCTTGAGCTGCTCTGAGGAGAGGATTTATTTCTTGCACCTACCATCTGTTCATTTGCAGTCTGGTTCTGGGTTTCAAAACCTTCCCAGAGCAGGAAGTGCTCCCAGCTCCTTCCCTGTTGTTTCAATTCTTGCAGAAGAATCAATTTAATGAGGCCTAGGTGACATAGAGTAGTTTTCATGCTCAAAGGTTGAGCTCTAATTCTCTTGCAGACCTTAGACAAATTGTGATATAAGAAATAAGGCAAATTGATGGGGGTCTTGCCTGTAAAGTGATCCATGAGTTTAAAGTGGTACATCATCAATTTATCATATCTTCCTTCTGAGGTAACGTATAGTAGAATGCCTTTGAATAAATATTGCCACTCTTCATCCAGATATGAAACGAGCATACCTTTTCTCCACGCTTTGTGCTTGTACCCATCTTTAAAATAGACCCTGAAATCCAGATTCTTAGGAGCGGTGGTTTTAAACCATTTTTGACCAGTTCTTGGCAATCCTGTAGCTGTGGCAATGACATCCTCATCCACCTTGATTTCCATAGAGCCAATGCTAGCTTTGTTGCCATCAAATGTCTTGGCGAAGGCTTCAGTTGTGGCCTGGTGACAACCAACTTGTAACCTTTCTGCGAATTCCATACACCCCGCATTTGAAAAATGCCTCTGGACCTCGAGATGTGATTGTAAAAAGGATAAGCTATCCAATTCTCGCTTGAGTAAAATGCCACTGCATTTTCTCGCCATCCTGCAGTTTGTAAAACTTGATAACTAAAACCCTTGTAACTTTCAGTCGAGCCGAGGTTCTGCGCTGTTGAAAGCAGTCTGGGCTTCGGCTCTATTTTGAATTAAATGAAAAATTCGATAGTGTTTTGGAAACGGTTTGTGATATGAGACCTTTGTTTGATTTGATGGTGTCAGGCCGGCGATACCTCCTTTGTACCTGCATCACCAAACACGAACTTTCCATTCCGAAAGTGATGAGCATTGAGCGTGGGTTCTGGAACGCATTCAAATTACAGTCATATCTGATATGCATGATTTAGTTTCTATGATTGCCCACTCCTTTCAGCGCATGCCTTGGATTTTCTCAGACGTGGGGGTGATCACTTCATCATTTCTTTCATACGTGGATATCACACACGTGATTCCCGCTTCGTGCAACAACGACCCGTGGAAAACGCCTCTGCCAAACGCTCGCTTGCCGCTTTCACCAACGCGTGACTCTGCGAAGGAACCCCTGTTAGCTGCTGAAAGTATGCACTTTCAACAGCACACCACTTTGTAGAAGACCCTCCTTAGCTGTGGAAAGCATGTACTTCCCACAGCGTGCCACCCGAGAACTGATTTTCAAAAACCTTTTAAGATTTGTCACTTTCAACAGCGCGTCAACTGATGAAACGAGCTCCTTAGCTGTTGAAAGTGGGTACTTTCCACAGCGCACAATGAATCTTTGAAAACACGTTAGCTGTGGAAAGAAAAAATGACAATTTTGAAAGAAAAGACTTTATGGGTCAATTATTTTCTAGGACACACCTAAACCAAAAAATTTCTCGGCTATAAAAACTCAAAAAGTAACTTAAAGATACTACCAAAATCCATGATATCCACCTCAAAACTCAACCGAGAGAACGGTTTCATTTTGGGAGTTAACATTTGGCTCCAACTAGGATGGGCATCTCCCTGTGAGGTGACCAAGAACCTAGCTAGACTCAGTAGCCTTATTTCAATCTGAAAAATAGTTGCTAGTACCATTGGGCATGGAGTTATTTGAATGACAAAGTAAAGAAAACAAAGTTGAAAAAGAAAATATGTACAAGAAGAACCTGGCTTCAAAGAAGCCTTATGATAAATAGATCTTCAGGAAGCGCCCATTGAAAGGGCCTCCTGAAACTGGCTCGCCTGAAAGAGTTTGAAGAATGAAGGTGTTGTTCTGCTGCACCTCTATTATGACAAAAGGACCTGTCTAAAGAGCCTCAAATTTTCTGTGTTTCCCTTTCTCCTGCCTTGCTGCATCCCACTTTAAGACCATATCTCCTGTTTTGAATACATCTGATTTGACTTTCTTGTCGAAATTTCGCTTGATCATTTCCTGATGCAATTCAGTTTTTTCTAAGAGTTGCTCTCTATCTTGTTGCAGTTCTACCAAATCATGAATTCTCCTAGTCAAATCATTTGGTTCAGCATCAGTTTCTTGTAATAATTTTGCAACTGGTAAGGCAAGTTGAACAGGAAATATGGCCTCAGTACCATATACCAACTTGAAAGGAGAAGTACCAATTGATTTCTTACTTGTTACCCTGTCATCCCACAAGGAAAACTTCAGTTTAGAATCCCAACCTCTGTCGTTTTGATCGAGCAGCTTCTTTATGATTCTAACTAAACTCTTGTTTGATGACTCAGCTAAACCATTCCCTTGCGGATAGTAGGCTGTGGAATGTACCAGCTGAATTCCCAGCTCTTCACACAATTTCACCAAGTGTTTATCTTTAAAGGCAGCAGCATTATCAGTGACCAATCTTTTGGGGCAGCCAAATCTGGCGAATATGTTCTCCTGCAAAAAGTTTATGATGACAGTATGATTGGCATTCCGGGTGGGAATAGCCTCAATCCACTTCGTAAAGTAATCGGTGGCAACCAGGATCCACCGATGTTGACCACTCGAAGGTGGATGGATCTCACCTATGAAGTCCAGCCCCCACTGCTGGAAAGGCCCTGTGACCACTATAGGTTTGAGAGGAAGAGACTTCAATTGTTTTTTGCCTTCAAATCTCTGGCATTTGTCACATGTTTTCACAAATTCATACACATATGAAAATAAGGATGGCCAATAGTAACCTGATCTCAAGATTTTGTGTGTTGTGGTTTTCCAATAGTGATGTCCTCCGCATTCACTATTGTGAAATTCACACATGAATTTGGCTGCCTCCTCTTGATTCACACATCTCAGCAACAAACCAATTGGATTTTTCCAGAAGAGAAAATTATCATTGATACAGAAATTTATAGCTCTAAGCTTCAAATCCCTTCTTTGAGTCTTTGTTAAATCTGATGGGACTGATAAGGTCTACAAAAAATGAATGATGTGGCTATACCACTTGCATTCAGCTAGATGATATGAAACCTGCATCCCCTTACCATCTTTGTCTTCTAAAGACGGAACGTTTTCTGTATCAATATTTATCAGATTTATGTCAAGCATCTTGCAATTCTCTTCTGCCAGGAGTTTGGCAAGACCCTGACCTTTAACTAGCTTTGTTGGTTTAATTTCGACATCAAACTCAATCAACCTGGCTATCCACTTACTTCTTTTTCCATCAATGTCAGGTTGGACCAGAACATCTTTAACTAAACTAGAGGGAACAAAAGCAATTACCTTTGCCTGAAGAATGTAGACCCTGAAAGCCTTCAGTGACTTGACAAGTGCATAGGCCTGTTTTTCTAGCAACTCATACTTTACCTCTGCATCCCTCAAGACCTTGCTAAAGAAAGAAACTGGCTGTTCTTGGTCATCAACATTCTTCTGCAAAAGTACTGCAGCGATCGTGTCATTGGAAGCAAATGAAAAGATGTAAAATACCTTGGAGAAATCGGGACTGATCAATACAGGAGCTGATGTGATGGCCTCCTTGATGTCATTGAATGACTGTCTAGCTGCTTAAGTCCACTTTATCTCAGAGTCTTTCCTCAACATAGCAGTGATATGCTTTGTGAGTTCAACAAAATTCACTATGAATCTTCTGACAAAATTAATGGTCCCAAGAAAAGACTGAATGTCTTTCTTTGATCTAGGGAGGGACAGACTTCTAATTGCTTCTACCCTCTTTGGATCAATTTTAACCCCATCCGCTGAAACAATATGCCCAAGTAGTTTTCCCTCCTTAAGAGCAAAATTAGATTTTTTGGGATTAAGAGAGATGCCATACCTTTGACACTTCAGAAATGTCCTCCTCAAATGCTGCAGATGAAGTTCGTGGCTGCTCGAGAAAACAGTGATATCGTCAAGATAAATTAGGACAAATTTATCTTTCTCACCAATGAAAGCAATGTCCATTGCCCTTTGGAATGTTGCCCCTGCATTCATCAGACCGAAGGGCATCTTCTCATACATAAACGTGCCCCATGGAGTGGTAAAGGCAGTCTTTTCTTTGTCTTCCGGATGGACAACAATCTGATTGTATCCGGAAAACCCATCAATAAATGACATTACCTTCGATACGGACACCTTCTGCAACATATGCTCCATCTTAGGCAGCGGGTAATTGTCTTTTCTGGAGAATTTGTTCAGATTTCAGAAGTCAACGCAGAGTCTGATCTCTCCATTCTTCTTCCTGACCGACACAAGATTAGTAATCCCCTCTGAATACCTAAGAGGAATGATAATGCGGGCATCCAACAGTTTCTTAATTTCTTTCTCCATTGTGGGAAGCAGCAAAGGATTGAAGGATCTAAGCTTCTGATGGAATGGTTTAGTATCTTTATTCAAGGGAATTTTGTGTTGAATCACCTCTGTGTCAAAGGTTTTCAAATCATCATACTGCCAAGCAAAGATGTCTGCAAATTCCTTCAGCAATTTACCATAATCAACCTTTTGTTTTTCGGACAAATGTGAGGCCAAGTTGACATGTTTGGGATCTTTCTCACTGGCCACATTATACTGGAAAACATCCGACTCTTTTTCCGCAGATTGCAATTTGACAGCCACATCGTTGTTGTCAAAAAGCCTCTCCAACGGGACCAAGCCTTTAGGAATTCTATTGGTGGACAACTGAACTATCTCATGAGCTTCAATTTTGTTCTTGAGCTTTGGCTGCTCAGCTTCATCATCATGTTCGTTCTCCTGATCAATCTACAGATCTGCAAACTCATCGATCACTGCAAGGAATCGGGTGAGTTCAGCATCGTCCTCAAAAACTTTCCAAAATTTTACATTATCGGGAAGAGAGGGTCTATGTTTGACTTGAATTTCATAAGACAATTTGTGAGGCAGAGGGGGTATAAATGCACAAGAAGATACAACCAATGAATCAGCCAATTCATTCATGGCTCTAGGCACAAATGTAATTTTAAAATCTGCAAAACTTTTAATTGCTTCCAAAACTACATCTCTGTAAGCTTTTAGCCTTACGTGCTTGGCTTCAAAAGACTTATTCACTTGCTGAATGATCAAATTTGCATCACCAAACACCTGCAATTTTTTAATGCCCTTCTCCTTTGCTGCGTTCAGCCCTAAAAGTAATGCTTCATATTCGGCGATATTATTTTTCACCTTAAAATCAAGTTTGAAGGACAGGTGAGAAGTTTTCTTTGAGGGAGAAATGAATACCACTCCTGCTCCAGCTGACTCTTTGGTGCAAGCACCATCAAAAAACATGGTCCAGAGATCATCCTCTACTATCTCTGTGGGCTGAACTGTGATATGATCTGATGGTTTTCTAAGCAGCAATGTATCAGACAGTGAGTCATCAAATTGCAAGATGCAAGATCCCATATCTGTGTCTACTGCATAAATAGGATGATTAGATGGGTTCTTCTCATCACTGATCACATATGCTAACTGAGACTCCCTGTAAAGTCTTCTATTCACCCCTCCGAAAACAGGGATAGTTGCATAGGAAAGATCCATTTGGAGAGTGCCACCTAGCCTCTTCATCCATGATCTTGATAGAAGACATCCGAATTTTGGAGGTATGTCAGCCACCACTATGTCCATCACCATTGTCTTCATTGATGATTGGGTCAGGGTTACATCCAAATCCTTAATCATCCCAAGGCATTTGACTTTTCGAGAATCAAAGGAGAAGAGGTCATGGTAAGGCTTGGTGATCTCCAATCCAAGCTCATCCATGACAGCTTTGGGCATCAAATTGTGTGAGGCACCGGAGTCTAACAAACAATTATGTAGTGTCTTTTCATGGATGTTTAAGGAGATATAGAACGGAGGACAACTTTCATCCCTGTCTTCTACCATTGGGCCCAGAGTTATGGTTGGCTTATCATCATAAATATTTAGGATATCAGCAGAATGAGATACTGACTGGGGATCTAAAGTTTTGAGGATATCTCTTTTAAACATCTCGTTTTTCATAAGCTCAACAAGAGGGATAGGAATCTTAATCTTTTGTAATTCAGCCTCGAAATTAAAGGAATATGGAGCCTTATCAGCAGTTTTATCAGAAATTTTTACCTGAATGGAAGGGGCTTCCTGATTCTTCTGTTGTTCAACGGGAGGCTGACTCTCTAGAGTTTGCTGGCTGAAAGGGACAACAATCTTCTTGGGAGGAGCTGATGCTTTTTCCTTTGAAGACTTTGATGGCTGATCTTCTGGTGTATGATTTTTTTGATTGACAGGGGCAGCAGTCTCTGCAGGAGGGGCTGATGCATCTGCTTGAGCAACATTCAACTTAGATCGGAGGCTGTATCTGTTTTTATCTTCTGCTGTAAAGATGCCATCACCAAGGAGATCATCTTATGTTTGTTGAGTCATCAATGATTGCTCATAATCTTGTTGTGTTAGAAAAGACTTCCTAGTCTCCTCTCCGACACAATGAATGTCACCTTCCACCTCTTCTTGATATTCAACATTTTCTTCATCCATTACTACATTCTGAAGAGGTACCTTTATCCTTTGATATTCATTAGCATTCCTATCTCTTTGCAGAATTTGAGTTTGTGGGTTATTTCTTTTGTAGGGATAAGCATTTGGATTTCTGGGAGCAAAAGTATTTGGCTCTTTTGCTCTTGCTGGTGGCTGATTTTGAACTTTCAACTTCGACATCTCTGATGTTAGATTGTCCAACATTTTAGCCATCTTTTCCATTTGACTGTTTGAAGAAGAAGAAGAAGACTCAACAACAGATTCTTCTTTTCAGCTCTCCCTTTAAGCTTCTGAGAGGCTGTGATGTTCGATTCAACTTCGAGAGCAACATCTTGCATTAAAGCAAGCGTGGCTAATCATCTTTCTCTAAGGATAAGACAAAACTCTGCATCAAAGGCCGCAGAGAATGTTATTTTTGCTGAGGCATCACTTGGTTTGATCTCTGCTGGGATCTTACCAAACATTTTGTTGAATCTTTTAATAAAGTCTAAGACCGATTCTCCATCTCCTCTCTTCAAATTTCCAAAATCAGAAATGTAGTATAGCAAATCTCTCCTTTCTCCCCAATGCTTCAAGAATGCTGCATCTAATTGTTCAATGTCGGTGATTGAATTCGATGGAAGCTCCTTGAACCATTTTCGGGCTTGGCCATCCAAACTCTGAATGAAAACTCTTGTCCACACATCTTCTTCTGAAATGTTTATGTTTTCTGCATAAGCATAAAATGCTTCAATGTGTTCTTCAGCAGTATACTCCCCTGCTCCTGTGAACTTTGGCATGTATTTCTGGTAGTCACCTGTTGGCATGGAAGACAGGGGGTTTGGCAACACAAGTGGAGCATATATGTTTGCCAAGATCTGTTCCATTCTGGTCAATGGGGTAGCCATGGTAGTCTTGGTAATTGATACAGAAGAGGAACTGATAGGAGATGATAAAGGAGATGAAGAACTGGTAGGAGAGGATGGAGGAGGTGAGTTTCCTGAGTTAGAAAAGGATGGTTGTCTTACTGCACCCTGAGCAGAAGTTTCGGAAGTAGGTGAATAGTAAGAGGCTTTATAAAATTGGCCAAGCAATAGTGCTAAATTTTCTTTTCCTTTAGAGGACAGATCTTGAAGAATTTCTTCAAGAACAGGCAGATTTGTGTAAGTGTGTAAAACACTTTTCGAATGTTTGCTAGGTGATGAAACCAAAGGAGATGAAGAGGAATCTTCTTTTGGTGGGGAGGATTCAGTATTCAAATTTTTTGGATGAGATGAAATATCAACCTCAAGGAAAAAATCAGTAATGATAGAAGAAAAAGAAGGTTCTTATACTTTAGACACTTTAGATGAAATCTTTATTTCTTGAGAATTTTGGGTATCAAAAGGGGATTGAACAAAAGACTTTCCAGATATGAAAGGATGAGTATTAGTTGGAATACCTGAATCAATTGCACTTGCAGATCTGGAAGCCTATCTGTGTAAAGCTTTACCCTTGCTGATGATTTTTTCTGGATCAAGAACTGATGTCAATGGGCCTTCTGGGTTTGCCCTTGTGTGAGATCTTTTGGGAGCCACTTCATTACAATGGAGTCTCCAGATAGAAAATGTACAACCTGATAGTGTCTACTTCTTTTCTATCATCAAGAATTAGATCTATGTCGTCTCCCAGAGAAGCTGAGCTTCAATCTCCTCTCTCCGGTAACGGCGCCAATTTGTTATCACTCCAAGAAACCCTTTGTGGTTGCAGACCAAAGGTGCTTGGTAACTTAAGAAATGGATGTTTTTTTATTTTGTAAATGTGGATCAATGGGACAACTCAATACAGCTTATAGCATTCAAACATGAAAATGATAAACAAATAGACAGTGCTCTCAAAGATTGATTAATCAGCAGATAACTTTAAAGTGGGTGGAGAACGGATTGTAACTAAACCAGTACAATGTAGGGTCTAAGAGAAAATCAAGAAACTTATTATCAGGCTATGAGCTAAACAATGGGATAACAACCATTCAAAGATTGACAACACAGATAATAGTGCAGAAGAAAGATGGAAAGCTGACAATCAAAATTGAAAGAAACCTGTGATCTGTATTAACATAAAAAGTTTGAGTACAATAGCCAATTTCTTTATCCAAAATCGAACCCTTGTTTGATATCAAAACAGGCATTTATAGCCCTTACAAGCAGTTACACAGATCCTAAAAACATGGATCTGTTATTAAATAAAAAACAGTTATATTCTATCTAAACTACTTTGAAATTAAAGTCTTCAATCAATTGGACTGAGTGTTCGAACTGTCTTTGGTTTACAAAAATCACCATTTTCTTCCTCCAACTTTCAGTATCTGCAATGTGGCGAAGTAGCATGACACCTGTACGTGACTGTTCCATTTTCCAATATTTATGGCTGAGTTTTAGGATATGGTTTTGAATGTGTAACCAAAATCCCTCTAATCTTTGATGTTGAACTTCTCGCATGCAATTTAACAGTCCACTGATATGTTGGCATATCTTCAAAACATGTTTGAAATAAACTGTTGCGTTCTCGACCTCAAAATTTGTTTGCCCAGCTTTCAACAGCGCAACCGTTTGAAAATTTCACGGGTTAGCTGTTGAAAGCTGTCGCTTTCCATAGCTAACGGGTAATGAAACATTCTCCTGGCACTGTTGAAAGTCCCAATAGTGCACAAAAAGCGTTTTCATCTTCTAAATCGATTTTAAACCAAAATCAATGGCCACCCGATTTCTCACCTTGCATATTTACTACAACTTGAGCAAGGACCTTGAGGTTTGGATGAGGTTTTTGCTTCAACTTTTTCTTCAACCCCCTGATTTTCCTTTGGAGTCGCTTGGTAAGACACCGCAGGCTATTGCAGTCTTTGGCAAGTTTTGTCTTTCTCTTCTTCTCTCTGATACTCTCCTTAGCCAAACGTTCAAATGCAACATTTGTCTTGGCAAAGTTATCTGATAACTTCTTATACCTGTCTTTAATCACTCGTTCCAAAACTTCTTGTTGGGCAATTACTTCCTTCAGATGTTTGATCCTTTGAGACTTATTTGACTTAGGGTTTCTGGATGATTCTCCCTGCTCTATATGACTGAAAGTTTCATATTTTTGTGCACATTTGGCTGATTGCTCAGAACTCTTAATGACAGGGCATTGGTCTTGCTTCTCAGACTCTGAATCCAAATATGGAAAATTAAGGATGTTCTTTCCGGTACTCTGCTATGTAGGATGTCCTAAATTATGTTGTGTAGTCTGCTCTGTAGTCTTCTCGAAATTCAATTTTCTCTTCGACCTGTGAGGCTTCAATCCAGATATCCTATCCTCTGAAGGTCCTGGTAAGGCCCTTCTTCTTCTTGAGCTTCTCTGAGGAGAGGATTGCTTTCTTACACCTTCCATCTGTTCATTTGCAGTCTAGTTCTGGGTTTCAAAACCTTCCCAGAACAGGAAGTGCTCCCAGCTCCTCCCCTGTTGTTTCAATTCTTACAGAAGAATCAATTTAATGAGGCCTAGGTGACATAGAGTAGTTTTCATGCTCAAAGGTTGAGCTCTAATTCTCTTGCAGACCTTAGCCAAAATGTGATATAAGAAATAAGGCAAATTGATGGGGGTCTTGCCTGTAAAGTGATCCATGAGTTTAAAGTGGTACATCATCAATTTATCATATCTTCCTTCTAAGGTAACGTATAGTTGAATGCCTTTGAATAAATCTTGCCACTCTTCATCCAGATATGAAACGAGCATACCTTTTCTCCACGCTTTGTGCTTGTACCCATCTTTAAAATAGACCCTGAAATCCAGATTCTTAGGAGCAGTGGTTTTAAACCATTTTTGACCAGTTCTTGGCAATCCTGTAGCTGCGGTAATGACAACCTCATCCACCTTGATTTCCATAGAGCCAACGCTAGCTTTGTTTCCATCAAATGTCTTGGCGAAGGCTTCAGCTGTGGCCTGGTGACAACCAACTTGTAACCTTTCTGCGAATTCCATACACCCCGCATTTGAAAAATGCCTCTGGACCTCGGGATGTGATTGTAAAAAGGATAAGCTATCCAATTCTCTCTTGAGTAAAACGCCACTGCGTTTTCTTGCCATCCTGCAGTTTGTAAAACTTGATAACTAAAACCCTTGTAACTGTCAGTCGAGCCGAGGTTCTGCGCTGTTGAAAGCAGTCTGGGCTTCGGCTCTGTTTTGAATTAAATGAAAACTTCGACAGTGTTTTGGAAATGGTTTGTGATATGAGACCTCTGTTTGATTTGATGGTGTCAGGCCGGTGGTACCTCCTCTGTACCTGCATCACCGAACACGAACTTGCCATTCCGAAAGTGATGAGCATTGAGCGTGGGTTCTGGAACGCATTCAAATTACAGTCATATCTGATATGCATGATTTAGTTTCTATGATTGCCCACTCCTTTCAGTGCATGCCTTGGATTTTCTCTGACGTGGGGGTGATCACTTCATCATTACTTTCATACATGGATATCACGCACGTGATTCCCGCTTCGTGCAACAACGACCCGTGGAAAACGCCTCTGCCAAACGCTCGCTTGCCGCTTTCACCAGCGCGTGACTCTGCGAAGGAACCCATGTTAGCTGCTGAAAGTATGCACTTTCAACAGCGCACCGCTTTGTAGAAGACCCTCCTTAGCTGTCGAAAGCATGTACTTCCCATAGCACGCCACCCGAGAAATGATTTTCAAAAACCTTTTAAGATTTGTCACTTTCAACAGCGCGTCAACTGATGAAACGAGATCCTTAGCTATTGAAAGTGGGCACTTTCCACAGCGCAAAATGAATCTTTGAAAACACGTTAGCTGTGGAAAGAAAAAATGACAATTTTGAAAGAAAAGACTTTATGGGTCAATTATTTTCTAGGACACACCAAAACCAAAAATTTTCTCGGCTATAAAAACTCAAAAAGTAACTTAAAGATACTACCAAAAGCCATGATATCCACCTCAAAACTCAACCAAGAGAACGGTTTCATTTTGGGAGTTAACAGATCCTTCTATCGTCAAACATCGCATCAACACATGGCCCGATGTCACCCTCGTACGCCATATGAAACGCCCACTACACCCATCCAAAGCCATGACTATCAAATCTGAAATTGACAAGTTACGCATTGCAGGGTTCATATACCCCATCGCATACACCTCATGGGCCTCCAATCCTATCCATGTTAACAAGAAATAGGGCACTATTCGCATCTGCACCAAATTTTGTGATCTCAATCATGCTTGTCCCAAAGACAACTTACCAACCCCTTTCATCGACCAAATTATCGAATATTGTGCTGGCCACGAGGCCTTGTCCTTCATGGATGGGTTCTCTGACTACAATCAAATCCAAATCCATCTAGTAGACCAGTATAAAACCACATTTACCACCTCATGGGGTACTTTCTCATATCGTGTCATGCCTTTTGGAATAAAAAACATAGGTGCTACATTCCAATGGGCCATGACCTATGTTTACCTTTCTCACATCATTCTCACTTACTTGGATGACCTCACGGCTTGATCCAAGAAGAGAACTCAACACCTTAACGACTTATGAGTCGTCTTTCAACGATGTCGTCAATACAATATCCACTTGAACCCCTCAAGTGTGTATTTTGCGTCACCATTGGAAAACTTATTGGGTTCATCGTCTCCCAACACGACATCACAGTGGACCCCCTCAAGGTCCAATCTATCACAGAAATTCCCCCACCTAGGAATTTGCACCAACTACAAAGCTTATAAGGCAAAGAAATGTTTTTATGACGCTTTGTCCCAGATTACGCCACTCACGTGAATGGCTTCCTTCACTTACTATGCCATGATATCCCATTCTGATGGGATGAACATTCCCAAAATGCTTTTGAGGATTTAAAAGTGGAACTATCCAATGCCTCGTTGATTAGTCCTCCTGACTATGATTGTGATTACATCCTCTACATGTCGGCCTCAGCCGTCTTAGTCGCAGGATTTCCCGTCCAACTCGGGGATGATTTCTGCGAGAATGTTATTTACTACATTAGTAAAAATATTTCACGACCACCTCTAGAGTATAATCATGAGAAGAAACTCACCCTTGCAGTTTTCCTTGCAGTACAGAAACTACGTCATTATATCTTTCTTCACACTACCAAAGTCGTGGAAGATTCTAATCCCATGCAGTACTTTCTTAGTCGATGACAAATTAATGGTAAATTCTTTCAGTGGATCATCATCCTTCAGGAATACAACCTAGAGTTTTCAATTCCCAAAATAAAGAAAGCACTTGTTCTCACCGAAATCATTATGACGTTTCCCTTGGACGCTACAAGTTCTCCCATCAATACAGATTTTCCTGACAAACACCTCTTATGCATCCCATCAGATGACCCTTGGTATGGAGACCTTATTGTATACCTTTGGAAACAACAGTTTGGGTCTCATATTTCATGGGACGATCATCGATGCATTTGCCATCAGGCCCCTCAATACCTCCTTATCGGTGACATCTTATATCGATGTGGGGTTGACACCGTACTCCATTGATGTTTGACCATCGACGAGGCAGACAGAGTCTTGAACAATTGCCATAGCAGTGCTTCCAGTGGCCACCACTCAGGGATGTCCACTGCCCAGAAAAGCATTCGAGCAGGCTTATTATGGCCCACATTGTTTCATGAATGCATCCACACTGTTAAGCGATGTGAAAAATGTCAGCTTTATGCAAACAAATCATGAGCACCACCCGCTCTTATACATCCAGTCATCACTCTCAACCCCTTCTACAAATGAGGCATAGACTTCATGACTTGCAATCCTCCATATAATAATGGACAGAAGTACATCATCATGGCCATATATTACTTTACCAAACGGGTTGAAGCCATGTGCACCTTCAACAACACCACTGACACAACAACACATTTTTTCTTCAACCACATAATTACCCGCTTCGGAGTCCCACTACAATTAGTCTTCGATCACGGTAAACACTTTGAGAATGATATCTTCGATGAAATCTCCTTATGTTTAGGATTCTCCCATGATTTTTTCTCCCCATACTACCCTCAATCCAATGGATAGGTCGAGGCTATCAACAAAGTCCTCAAAACCATGTTGTAATGCACTATCAACAAACATAAGACCAATTGGCATCATATGTTGTTTTCATTGTTATGGGATTATAGAATGACAGTCAAAACTGCCACCGATTTTACATTGTTTCATCTCATCCATGGGATTTAAGCCACCCTGCCCATCGAGTGCGAAATTCCCACATTGCACACTGCCATTGAGATATTACCCGACACTGCTCCAATGGAGCAACTCTTGTTGAACTTAGAGTCATTGGATGAAGATCGCCGGTCTTCCTTACAGAAAAATGAGGCAACTAGTAAATGGTCGAAGGCCACCTTTGACTGCCATGTCAACCTTCTCTCATTTCATGAAGGAGATCTCATCTATGATATCACTCACGATACTCTTGGTCATGGGAAATTCAAATCATTATGACATGGTCCCTAC
The DNA here is from genome assembly GCA_009831015.1 of Picea engelmannii. NCBI lineage: Eukaryota > Viridiplantae > Streptophyta > Pinopsida > Pinales > Pinaceae > Picea > Picea engelmannii. The sequence continues at coordinate 1,598,358 of ML786097.1, forward strand.
ATCGTCCAACACTGCCTCACTAAAGGTGCATACATCCTAGCCTCTCCAGAAGGCTACCCTCTAAAAGAAACCATCAACGAGTTGTACTTAAAGAATTTTTACACTTGAGCATAGTCATTCTACCCTAGGCTTTTTCTTTGTACACATTTGTAGAGTTTTTAGTCTTCTTTTTTCACCTCCACTCCTCATGCTTGATCTACCATTCATGTGATTGAAATATGACTCCTCCATCGGCCTACCACATCGATTACACTGACGGAGCTAGCCATTGGACACAAAATCTCACTTTAGATGCATGGGCCCTCTACACCCCCTCACATGAGCTGCTCCACTCCAACGACATATGTTTGGGCTCAAAAACCAACAATCAAGTAGAATACGCAGCTATCATTGGCCCCCTCTTCGAGGCTAGTCACCGCCACATTCATCACCTTAGCATCTTATTAAATTCCCAGCTCATCATCCTATAGCTCAATAATGTTTACCGTGTCTACGATCCTTACCTCTTTCGCAAATACCTGCAAGTTAGACTCTTATCTTGAAATTTTGATTCAATTACATTTACACATATTCCACGACAATTTAATCAAATAGCAGATAACATGGCTAACCTAGTTTTAGATTGTCATTTATCACATCAATACACCATCACACATACATAAAATCATCAAAAGTCTGCCACAACATATAGATTAGACATCATAAAAACACAACACAAATATCATCACATGTAAACACCACAGAAATCTGAAACATGTATATCCATATATATATATATATATATATATATATATATATATATATATATATATATATAATTGATCAATGTGTGATCAATGTTTACAAAATGGTACAGCATATACATCTCCCATAGGCAAGTGATCCCTCCTCACCCCTATAGGTACAAAATATGTGTCACACTACCCTATACAAAATGGGCTCGCAGGCCTATATAAATAAAAAAATAATACAACGTAGCACTCATGGCACTGCTAGAGTGCCACCACCAGGTCCTCTATCTACAAGAGGTGCCCCACCAACTAGGGGTTCTCCAGGTCCTAGGGGTAGTCCAAAATCACAAAACATAAAGTACACCCACATACCTCTCTAGTCCCAATCCTCCCCAGGAGGCAGCACCATATCTGGGTCATGTTGGAAGTCCATCCCACCATACGGGAACTGCAGTATAATCTATGGTATCTAGCGCCACACTCATGCCAAGGTGGTCATGAAATAGTGTCCACCATCCTCACCTCCATGCCATACCAAAATCAATGCCCATTGCATCAGTCACGGATCTCGTTCCTCAGTCATAGATAAAAACACTCTAGGGCACAACATGGGCACCCTCTCCAAAACCCATGACACCAAGATCGATCCAAAGGAAAAGACACCAGAGTTGGCAGTCCAACACCGGTTAATCTTCCCCATCATCTTGGCATGCAACATCAATCCCCAGGTGAACAAATCTCCATCCAAAACCCTCTACATAATCCTTAACTGACCACCATTGATCCACTAAGTCGCTAAGGATCCATAGATCCTCACAATCATCATTGCGATGCACTGATGCAAGAGCGCATCCATTGGCTCGATGCGGATGACCGAACCTGACATAATGTTTAGGCCTGAACAATAATCCTGTGACAAGTCTGCCAAGTGTACATCCCCTACAAACTGGGGATCAATAGGTAGGGCCATTCCCCGAAAAATGAGCCCCATCAAGAAATAGACATCCTCCCTAGTCGAGAATGTCAACTTCTCCCCCAACACAATGAAGCACTGCAACTCCGTGCTCCACATAGAAATTAGATACTGTAGCATGTACTCATGCACCCATATCAGTGGGTAGTCGAAGAACTTAAGCAACTCATAGGCTACCAAAAGTCTCTGAATTCCCGACTCCTCTCTCAACGCCTCCCTGAGGCACTCCCAGTCCCTCTCTCTCCAATGGACTGACATACTGAGATGATCACTTGGATTCACACCAACAACATTTGATCAACCATTGTCATCATTAAAAATCTTCAAAAGATATAAGTTTTTTCAAAACCCCAGCTTTGCCTCAAGTGCATGACTGTCACCCCCCACAGGCGCACACATATGCACGTATGTTCTTCGCACAGGTGTGCATCAATGTACAACTATTGAAGAAACATATGTGAATCAATGCACACCTATCACACCCACAAGTGTGCATTCATTTGCAGCTATTCTTTATACAGCTGCGCATTGGTGCGCAGCTATCAAAGAAACAATTGTGCACAGTGCACAACTGTAAATCAAATAGGAGTGCATCCAATGGACACTTGTTTGTCCCACCCATGCACCCTCCATGTGTTTCTGTCTTCCACACAACCACACATCATGCATGAGAGAATGAATTATACCCACGCATACATGCGCTGGCATCCTTCCTTCTCCCACGCATTGGTGGGCCCAAGCCTACAAAAACTCCTAGTACGGTCATTCGTATGACCTTGCCAAAAATATAGACCATATCTACTATGTAGGAGGATGATACCTCTAACCTGGCTCTCACAAATCCTGGATCACTCAGCTCAAACTCCCTTAAGTGTCAAAATATCATCTAAATCCTCTCATTAACTCACTATGGTAGAATGTACAAATGAGGTGGCATTGTGGGCCCCACAACTGTATATCGTCCCTTTTTCCAAACTTCCACGCTCAGTTATAGGAGCTCAAAGTCTCTGTTTTTCGATCCATATTCAACCACAAGATTAGGATCCCGCCACCTACATAGTCACATTCCCTGAGTCACCATCCATATTCAGCCCCTGGGGATAATTTTTCTCACATCACATCCAAGTACACATGCTCATGTTCAAAATTATTAAATAACTGTTATATGTTCTTTATCTTCATATATTGTCCATGTCGGGTATTTGGTTTTAATGTGTGTAGGTACTTGGTCATCACAAACTACCGCAACCCCTTCAGGTATATGATCGACTATAGCATGTAATTATTCCCTTTGAATATCAATTGCATCTCCCAGTCACACCCTTCAAAATTCTCCTATAGGGTCCCTATATCCAGGTCTGCAGTACTGTCACCTCTGCTGCAATTTGGTACTATCATCCAGTAGCACTCTCCCCCACATGAGTTGTCCCATTCATAGTCTCCATTGGTTATTTGAAACTCATACTTCTTTCACCTCCTAGGGATGGGAGTCCTGATAGTCTTACACATTTTCGAGAATCAACTACATACTCCTTCTCCTCATTTTTCTAACTTTCCCAATGTTCTCCCAGTTTATCTCATCACGGTTCTATTTTTTACTACACCCCCATAGTATCATTAACCCTCCATTTCATCCACAAACATTTTTCCCATCTGCATATTTCCCTCCATTCATTTATCTCATACAAAATCCCACCCATGGGGCCCCCACCCTCCACCATTTCTCTACACAACTTGCGCCCTCACCGAACAATCCATCTTGCACTGGGGCACCCATTTTTGTATCTGTACACTCACCCCAGATCATTCTTTATTCATTTGGTAATTATAAAAATCCTTTTTTTCCAACATTAACATAGCTTTTTTTGTCTCCCTTGGTGATCTTCTTTTCCCAGCAAAGCAACCCATGTCGCCCTTGGTTGTGGAATTCATCATTTTCTACTCCTGTCGACATTGTCCATAAACCCCGAGTATCCCATAGTCCATGTACCCCTGATCTCTGATTTTATCCACTTTGTCACACCTCTAGCACAATTTAACCTGCGTCTAGTCATCCCCTTGACACTAGATCTAGTTTCACGGTTGTTGCCACTCATCCTTCACATATACCCCCAACCAAGGGTAGTCTTGAGTATCACCACATCTCGACTTCACCCATGTTCCTTATTAGTTCCTGATCTTATCCAGTGGATTTCATGAATCCCTTTTTCTTCTTGGAGTCATGTCTCCCTTTCTGTCGATATCAATACAGTTTCCATAAGGGTGACAATATCTTGACTCTCATTACCTTTACAATGCAGAGTCTTGTACAACACAAAGAGAACCATCATTTCTCTCTACTGTCATTGACCCCCTTAACATTCTAATTCAACACATTCTCATGCTACTATGGGTCTTACTATGAGACTATTGCAGTTGTTTTATACTAGCCAACGACCTCTAAATTTTCTAAGCCATCAATGCCTACGAGTCATCGACACTTATTACAGGTGTCCTTTCATATTTTCAGAGTATGTTCACCATTTGAATTGTCATCTTTCATTATCAAACCACCTCGGAGGGCACTACAGTTATCTACATCAACATACAACTTCAATTACTATCTTACATTTTTTGAGTTACATGACATGAGCATGGGGCATGCCCGCCTCATTTGTATACAAACTTTATTTTTCTACCTAGAGAACGGTTTGGTCCCACAGTTTCCCCTCTCCTTCCAATGGATCTCTCTTGCAGTTCCTCTCAACAATATTTCTTACAATGGTACTCTTAGTAGAAGAAACATTGATGTGTTTTGGCTATACGTATTCTCCTAACCTCACACATCATGGGGCATATATTATCACTGAAATTTCATTCGCAACATCGCATGCAAATGGTTATAGGAATACAACATATCCAAACACCTATTAGTTCACCTGCAGCACCAAAAAATCATTTCCAAGAGGTAAAACTATACAAATGGCCAAAAAATTGGCATGCACTAAAACACTAAAAGAAGTGTGCGCACAGTCCATGGTCCAAAGAAACCCATAGAGCGCACAATGTGGCATATGCATAACTATGTACGAAACAATCTGCACACACCTGTGAATGGCGCATTTACGGTTCTTGTCGTCCCCTCACCCACTTCTGGACCAACTCCCAACTTGATTTGACCCTCAAATCTGAGTTGAATCTAAATGGGGGGCTAGTCAAATACCTAAGGGTTCCCTAAAGGGCCCCTTGTTCACACTAAAGACCAGTTGTATATTGCCTCAAAGACATGCTATAAAAGGAAGCCACAAGTGTGCTAAGAATTCAATAATCTCATTGTATTGTTATGTTGCCTCTATTCTCCTTCAAGAAACCTCTTTTCTTCTTGGAGCATACTAGAAAAATATCATTAAGCTATTCACCTCTCTTCTTGAGGGAATAAGCTTAGATTTCTTCACCATTTTCTTTCTACATTATCATTTGTAAGAACAACTCTCACATAGGTGACTCAAGAGCCCTCCCAATGAGGAAGAGGGGATCCACAAGTCCTCCTTTCTCTATGGTGTTTTCTCACTAATATAGTTATCCATTGGTGGCATGATTAGTGGTCATTTGTTTGATTGATCTTGCTTCAAGTTTCTTATGCATTTTATTTTCATTTCCTTAGTTATTTAATTAGTTGTTTCTAGCCTAGTTGTTTGTTTATTTCATGTGATTGAATTGTTTGATTCATACACTAACCTCTGTCCTATCTAGTAGACCCAAGTAGACTTGCAAGTTCCCTTATTTTGCTCATTCAAGTGGCGAAAGGGACACAACAATGATTCTATGAGGTTTTGTAGGGGATGAAGGATAAATCTAACTAGAGTTTCACTCTATGTTTTGTAGATTTTAACCTTGTACAATATTTTACTGCAAACAAATTTTCAATAAAAGAACATAAAATATACAATGGAAAATACAAACATTACACAAAGGTTTTTCCCCTAGAAACCCAAATTGAGAAAACCAACGTATTCTATATTCATTCATATCATACATTGTTTACAATACAATATACACATAGAATCCAATGACATCTGAAACTATAATCCAATGAACTGGATTAGTCAACAACCCTAATTCCTTAACCAAAAATAGAAAACCATCAACAAAAACCCATGTGCCGAAAAACCACCCATAAATGGACATGAAAACTGAGTTCCCAAAAAATGGAAAACAAAACCGAGGAAATGATTCCAACTTCATGACCTAATAACTCCTCAACCATGAGGAACTATGTGGTGTACCACCTATCACCAAAAATACAACAACAAGGACTATCCATCTATGAATATTTTAAATACATTCACATTGTCCTTCATGGCCTTAATTCTTAAACAACTTCAGACTTCATGACCACACCTATGGGTTTCTGGTCGACTTCTTCAAAGTGTCTTCCTGTGAGGTCCATGCTTAGAGATACACCATAAGGGTACCACTTTGGAGAATTCTCCAAATACAACCATCACATTTTTTGACATCAATGACAACCACTTATTGTTGACATCAATGACAACCACTTCTTGTTGACATCAATGAAAACCATTGTCCAACAATCTCTCCCTTTGGTATTGATGTCAACATTGATGATATCGTAACACTCATTCTCCCCTTGTGACCATCGCTCCCCCTATCTCCGTGCATATGTTATTTCTCTCCATTTACATACATCTATTCTTTCTCTCCCCATTTGATATCAATGGAAAAGGGTAGTTCTCTTTGGGGCTGCTCTCCCTATCTACAAGCCTCTTCTTTCTCTTCATGGTGCTTCCTCATGTAAATCTATGATGTATATGAAAGTCATTTAAAGGATTTACTTAGATTCTTCATGTATTGTACTTATCTCCCCATGTCCTATTGTTCTTGTTGTCATGTGAATCATTGTGGGGTACAAATTACTCTAAGTTTCTATCGAAGATACTCAAAGCTCTCCCTCGGAAGAGGTTTGGTGAAGATATCTACAATATGCTCTTTTGTCCCAATGTACTCTAGATTTACGTTCCTCTTTGTAATATGTTCTTGTATAAAATGAAATTTGATCGGAATGTGATTCATATTGGAATGCATTACTAGATTATTGGAGATAATGAGAGAACTGGTGTTATCATTGAGTATCTGAATAGTCTTGTCATATTCCACCTGTATATCCTGCAAGGTATGCTTCATCCAGTGAACTTGAGTGCAACACACTACTGCAATATTTTTTCTTCTATTGTGGACAATGATATTGATGATTTTTCTTGCTTAGATATGATACCAGACACTCACCTAAGTAGAAATTTTCTCCACTTGTACTTATTCTATCGTCAACTCTACATTCCCAATCTGCATCTTTGTATGCTACCAAAGATAGTTCATTCTCTTTTGGATACCATAATCCATACTCTTTTGTTCCTTTAAGATATCTAAATATCATCTTTACATCCATAACACATGTTTCCTTTGGTGTTTCTTGAAACCTTACAACCTATCCAACTTCATGCATCACATCTAATCTAGAAGATGTCATATAGAGTAAGCTCCCAATCATCAATTATAGAGTCTCTGATATGCATCCTTAGAATCATCATCCTTGCTTAACTTGCAACTGGTCTGCATAGGAGTACTCATGGGTTTGCAATATTCCATTCCAAAATTGTTTAGCATTTATTTGATATAATTGGTCTGATAGATGAAAATACCTTTATCATGCTGACATATCTATAATCCCAAAAAGAAATTCAATTAACCAAGCATGGGACATTTCAAAATCATTATGCATGTCTTTGGAAAACCTTCTACTCATCAGCTATCATCATCGCTCCCAAAGATAATATCATATATACAAACTTCAATTATCAATATACTATCTTGATCTGTTTTTATCTAGAGTTTGTTTTTTTCATTTCCCTTCCTGAATCCATCTTGTTGTAGATACCTATCCAATCTTGAATACCATTCCCTAGGGTCCTTCTTGAGTCCATACAATGATTTCTTTAGTATGAAAGAAAAATATTCCTCTTCTAATAGTATAAACCCTTCAGGTTGTTCAATATAGACTGATTTCTCTAATTCTCCATTTAAAATGGTTGATTTTACATCCATATGATATACTTTGATTCTTTTAGAACTGTGTAAACTAAAATCAATATGATTGCTTCCATCTTGGAAACATGGGCAAAGGTCTCTTCAAAATCTATACCTTCAATTTGAGAATATCCTTTGTATACTAACCTTGTCTTGTTTCTACCTACTTGTCCATCCTCATTCAGTTTGTTCCTGAAAACCCACTTTGTACCAATTACGTTCTTGTTCTTCAACCTTGGAACTAGTTCCCATGTGTCATTCTTCTCTATCTAGTTCAATTCTTCATCCATAGACTTGACTCAATGTTCATCATTGTTGGATTCTTCAAAGATTTTTGGTTCAACTGCAGATAATAGTACTAGATGATGTTGTTCTGGTGAACATATTCTTCTTCGATTTCAACTATTGTATCTTTATTCCCAATAATCTTCTCTGGTGGATGATTTTTATGCACTCGTCAGCTAAGTGTCTTTGGAGGTATATGAATATATTTATGCTCATCATCTTATTCTGATTCTTCCTACTCTTCTTCTTCTTCTCCATCATTCTTTTCTTATGGATCCTTGCTTCCTTATTTTCCTTTAATACATCCTTCTTGTCAATACTTACATTTATGCTTTCCAGGATTCTATGAGTCTCATATTGAAACACTTATATGCCCTAATTTTTCTTGAATACCCGAAAAATATGCCTTTGTCAACTCGAGATTCAAATTTTCCGATCCTTCAGTCTTCTCTCTTGATGTAGAATTTTCTTCCAAATACTCTGAAATGATTCACGTTTGTTGGTCTTTCTTTCCATAGCTCGTACGGAGTTTTCTCAATGCTACTTCTTAGAATTCCTCTATTTAAAATATGAATTTTTGTATGTACTTCTTGTACCCAAAATATGTCACCCAACTTGGAATCTTTCAAAATAGTTATGGCCATTTCATGTATTGTTATGTTATTTATTTCAACAACGCCATTTTGTTGCGATGTCCTGGATGCTATGAATTTCCTTTTTATTCCATGTTCTCCAAAGAAATCTATAAATTCCTTTGATGTAAACTCTCCACCATTACATGATCTTAAACATTTGATTTTCAAGTTTGTCTCAGTTTCAACCATTTCTTTGTATATCTTGAATTTTTTGAATGCCTCTGACTTCTTCTTGAGAAAGCTGATTGCAGTCATTCTTGTGTAGTCATCAACTAGTACCATAAAGTATTGTTCGTCATTTAATCCCTTTGTTCTCGTTGGTACACATGGGTCGGTATGTACAATCTCCAATGGTTTTGTCGTAGAGTACTCTTTTGACTTGAAACTAGTCCTGGTTTGTTTTCCCTATAGACAATGTTTACATAAAGTGTATTTTGGCTTTGGGATCTTGGGAATTTCCTTTACTGCTTCCTTTCTGCTAATTTTGACAAGATTTTCATAGTTCATGTGACCCATTCTTCTATGCCAGAGTCAACTTTCATTTTCCTTTCCTAAACAACATTTTTCCTTTCCAATTTCCTTCAAGATATATATGTTGTTCGGAGTTCTTATTGTTTTGGCCACTAACTTACATGATCCTTATTTTATTATCTCACATATTTTTGAGTCAAACACAAGTATGTGTCCTTGATCACACATTTGACTCAAACTCAATATATTTTGCTTCATATATTTAACAAGTAGTGTATATTTTAACCTTGTACAATTATTTACTGCAAACAAACTTTCAATAAAAGATCATAAAATATACAATGGAATATACACACATTACACGAAGATTTTTCCCCTAGAAACCCAAACCGGGAAAACCAACATCTTCTATATTCATTCACATCATACATTGTTTACAATACAATATACATATAGGATCCAATGACACCCAAAGCCATAATCCAATGACCTGGATTATTCAAAAAACCTAATTCCTTAATCGGAATTAGAAAACCATCGACGAAAAACCATGTGTCGAAAAACCTCCCATAAATGGACATAAAAACCGAGGACCACCCAAAAATGGACACGAAAACTAGTTCTAGCCGTGAAAATAATATAACCCATATCTAACATTCTCCCACTTGTTGTTTTCTTTGCATACATTGGGTTACAAGGTTACATAAACAATCCAAGGAAACAATTCCCATACATCTTGTACACCAAGAGAAATTCTCAGTGCTCACATATTTTGTCAATGAATCTGAAACATTATTCAAAGTGTCCACCTTCATCAGTGACACCTTCTTTTCGTCAACCATGTATCTCACAAAATGATATTGAACATCAATATGTGTTTTCTTTGAATGATAAGCCGGGTTCTTCACTAGAAAAATTGCACTCTGACTATCACAATCTATCCTTACAACTTGTTGTACCAACCCAATACATGAACACAATATTTGTAACCATACCGCTTCCTTCCTTGCATGTTTGGTTGCCATGTATTCAACTTCTGTAGTTGAAAGTGACACAATAGATTATATTTTTCTAATCCAACTGATTTCTCCTCCAAACAGGTTAAACGCATACCCTCTTATAGATCTCCTACGATATAGATCTACAACCCATTATACATCCACAAATCCATGTATGTTAAACACTCTGTCCAATCCTAGTATTCCTTGGTAGCACAATCCATAGCTAGCAATTCCATGCAAATACCTGAAAACCCTGTTTACTATTGTCCAATGCTCCTTCCATAGATTTGGCATATAAATGCTCAAAACTCCCACTACATGTGTAATGTATGGTATAGTATATACCATTGCATACATCAAACTACCAACCACACTTGCATATGGAACACAAGACATGTCCTCCTCCTCTTCCTATGTCTTGGGACACTGATCCACAAATAACTTTACACCTATAGGAATACGTACCCTGACTAATTTACACTCTTGCATAATAACCCTCTACAATATTGTCTCAACATATTTTCTCTTATTTAAATAGAGTTTCTTATTTTTCCAATATATTTTAATTTCCGTGCCCAAAATGAAATTTGCGACACCAGGATCCTTCATGTCAAATTTAGAGGACAACTCATCAAAACAACAATACACAAGTAAATGTAGAAAAAATGAGCTTGAATGGAATAGGTTAGGTTTATATTAATTGGAAATATAATTCCAAGTACTTAAAAATCATGTTTGACAATGCAGTAACTTGTCCGAGTTCTCCTCATCTAGCCCCTTGCATGAATCTCTTACATTCAGAATGATGATACTTCAAGAATTTCCTCCCCATTTCACCATGGAAGTGCCTTCAATTTATAGGATTGGGAGGTTGAACCACCATGAGATAATAAGGGAATTGGTTGAGGATATGGATCCATGAGTTGGGATTTGATCCTAATATATTTCCATATGATAGGATTCGACCCAAAACAACCTCCTCCCTTAAGAGTTGTCCCTTAATAAAAGGTGGGATGCACCATATTTTTATCTAACCACATCGTCACTCCCTTTGATTTAGAGATAGAGAGCCACTTTATCCCCCTACGAAAGGAAGGGGGAGGTCTGGTGCTCCCTAAGCATGAGTAGGGGAGTTCCACCCTTCATAAATTCCCATAAATGGTCAAAGTTTCTAAGTAAAAGGTGTGGTTCTGGACCTCAAATGGTGGGTTTTCTATTCCAAAATTAGGGATTCTGACAAATGTGTTTCATGGTGTCAACGGGTTGTGACGCTTATAAAAGTGAATGAAACAATTAGTAAGGTTCATATGACAATTTAAGAAATGCATGTGACACTTAACAAGGATCATATGTCACCTTTCAAAACTTACAACACTTAGGGTGCAACACATAAGTGTGGAATTTTGAAGTGTAACAGATGCCCCCTAAAGTGTTAGGTAAAAAGAGAAAATGATGGCCGAAACACTTTAAAAATTATTCAATGCAAGGGTGTTGAAGTAGGATAACCTAGAAGAAGCTGCAAACAATCATCAATCATTGTAAATATATGTTTCATTCCCGAGGCAGACATACCTATGTTCATAATACAATTTGACTCAAAGCATGGCCACTGACCAATACATTATGGATCCATGAGAATATTGAATAAGGATATGGCCACCGTAAATACAATGTGGATCCATACCTCCAGGACATGAACTGATTGTTGCTACACATTATTTTGGTCACCCCAGTGATCCACTGATACCATGTGTTCATGCTCCCATGAAAGGATAAAAGAGTCTTTCTCCATGAGGAAAGTGACTAGCTTTCCCTTCTCAAAAAACATATTAAGGAAGGTTGTCATAGGCTGCAAAATCCATAGGTTGTGACGATGCCTGATCGTCGACCCCTGCTCTATATTTGGACTTTGATGTCTCTGCAGTCTGCACTATAGCTAGGGTGTGATGATGCCAAAAAGATAAGGAAAAGTCAAACTTCACGAAAGTTCTAGAAGGGGATATTCTAGAAGATGAGGTGGCCTCCGAACGGTTTGCATATCACTCGCTTCTCTAATTTTGTGGGATCATCCTAATCTCCTCATCCATATCTCCTTCACCTTATATAAGGAGGGATCTCTCATGGAAAAGGCTGAGGTTGAATAGGCTAAGATTTGTATGGAGAAATTCTTCCCCAGATTATTCTTGAGAGATTTTCTTTAGTTCTACAAGCTACATGGTGGATCTTCTTCATTCAAGGGATTTGGATCAAAGGCATGTGTGTTAGAGAAAAAAGTCCATTGAAAGGGGACCTTGCGACATCAAGGCTTTGGTTGTATTCTCCACTTTCTATTAATATGATACAAAAATATGTTTCTTTCCCATAAAACCATTCTTGTTTTATTGTATGATTCCTTGATCACATACATAGGTTATTGTTGAGTATGATTTATTTCTTTCACTTTGTTGGCTTGTGTTCCTTTGCAGGTTCAATATTGCATGGGAATTGGAATGGAGCGAGGATGGAAATGACAAGAGGAAGCACCATTTAAAAGGTATGTTCCCCATCTCTTGTTAACTTGTAAATTCAATAATTAGAGCCTAGGGAAAGGTTTATGTTATGTTATGTTTTGTTCTAGTTCCAGGTGGTACTGGGGAGATTTGTTTGTGTTCACACTTACCGATAAGTCTGTTAAAAAAAATTGGTGACCATACTGGGGAAACAACTTGTTTTTTGGTTTTTTGTCTCTTACTAGCCTTTAGTCCACCTTCCTTTAGTTAAATTCATTCTCTGAGTCTGTGGGTGATCCATCTGGACTCCCTGGGTCTACAATTTCAGTGAAATTTTATGTTTATCCTCCATTTTTCCCTTAGTTACATATATCATCGCACTACTTCATATAGATAGCATGCGACGATCCTGTGATGTCACACTATGATGGTTTAGGCCAGGGTGACGACATCGCACTTTACTCTCTTACCAGTCTACGACGACCCTATATCGTCGCACTATGCTCCATAGGTAGCCTGTGACGATTCCTGTAGATTTTGTTGGGGAGAGTCAAATTTCCTTTTTTCACCCAGTTTTTCCTCCACTTCCTAGGATGAACTTATGATACTAGTGTCTGAATGATTTGTGATTTTAATGATTTCATTTGATTTATTTTCAGTGATTGAATGTATGTCTTTGTAAATTTTGCAAGTTTTTCTTTTGATCTTTGTTACAAGGATATAATATTTGGATCTTGGTCGTGAGTGCTTGTTTGAAAAAGAGTCTTTGATTTTTTTGAAGATTTGGATTGTTTTCGCTTTTCAGATTGTTTATGGATTGAGAAATATTTTTTTTTTCATTTGACAAAGAGTGTTTCTTATCTTTTTATTTTTGTTTGCATAGTGAGTTTTATTTGGGAACAAGGTTGTGAGTTTGTTCATTTTCTTGGATTACATTTTCTTTCCTGTCTCGCATCTTTGATCTGAATTGAGAAACGAAGAACTTAAAATATTTTTATTTTTAGTAATATTTTACAAGGAAATTTTTTGCACTTAAATATTTATAAGAGAAAATTGGAAATTTTGTAACTTTTGATTGTTTGGAATTTTGTTCATTCAAGAATTAGGAAATTGTGTTTCATATCTTTTGTACTTCAAAAAGATACCTTCTCCCTAGTTTCATTAGATTTCATTGAATTGAAAGATTGCACATTCATCTGTTCTTGCATTTTATTGGGTCAAGGTCATAAATATCATCAGTTTCATCTCCATCTCCTTTTTGAGTAAGCAACAACCTCTTTAAAACACAACGTAATATTAAAATTTATTAGAAACTTTTGTTTTCTAGGAATTATTTACACCAACATTAGCTAGGATAGCACTTTGGAATAGGTTGAAAGGCACACTCTCCAAAGCATTAATACACACAATAGAATATTTTGATAGGGGGAGTGTCAAATCCACTTGCTACATTTTGTCCTCGAAATCCCTTCTCACACAAGGGTCAAACTTGAGGTCGCATTGAGACTGGAAGAGTTACTCACCCTAATTTGTTGGTCTTGGTGTAGAGATTGCACGTATTATTGGGGTTCACTTGAAGGTATACCCACGATGATGTGTGGGAGCCTCTCAAGTTGATTTTGAGCTAGATACCCTGCCTTTGCGCGTGGATCAGACTCTCGGCTATTTCCCGAGGCATCATTGTAGTAGTTGGTAACCTTAGTGGTGTATCTCTTTAGGGTCTTTACATGAGGTGAATGTAGAGGGGAAAGTATTCACGGTACATGGACTGGACATTGGCCAAACTCACTCGAGATCCTTGGAGGGTATACCCACGATTATGTGTGGGATCTTGCACCAAGGTGTAAGTCCATTAATAAGGTCCTCATTGTAACTTTTCCACCTACTTATCCCAGCCTCTTCTTGTCTTGATTTCACGACGTTTGATTTCATCACCAACTAGTGACTTCGAAATAAGGAGGTTTGTTTGCTTGGTTTGATTTCTAGATTTTATTAGTGTGTGTTGTTTGTTTCTCTAGTTGGCCATAGATTTTTTCCATTCTTTATTTGGTGCGACCAACATAGGCCTTCGCCATTCATGTAGGATGCAAGGACTACCTCTGGAAAATCAAGAATATTATGTCCCTTTTCTTCCTAACTCATCAAAAGGATCTCCTATGGGAGTAGTCAATAATGAAATAGCCTCTGAAATTGGGAGTATGAATAAAGGATTCGTGACTCTTTGGAAGCATTTAGAATTTTTGAAAAACCGTTATTGAGTACAACACAAGATCCACATTTACTCCAAATTAATTCATCGTGATATATTGTTGTTGACGAAGTACCTACTATACCTAATGCATATTCTGGTGTGGACAATCCACTTTTTCAAAGTGCGTAGTTTATAACCCCAGTTCATACTACTGGAATTTTCAATCCTAGTTCTGTCCCTCTCGATTCTTTAGGAAACGACATTTTTGACAACCTAGTAATGAGTTCTAATCGACCTATGGCATCAGAAGCACATGTGACATCTGCCACTTACACAATACCTTTAGATCCATTTACTGGTGCACCCAGTAATGTCATCACCATTGTAGACCAATTTTTGGTTGGTTCTCACTCAATTCTTCCTCTACAGTACGCTGGCTCTACCATGGTTTCACAAGATATGCCTTTTTCTACCAAAAATATGGTGATATCCAAAGATCCTATTGGAACACCACTTTCGCCTAGATCAAATCGTTCACTTCCCCCTGGGTATAACTCCTTGAATACTTCCATTTCTAATCCTTCCTAGAATCTGATCGGAGGATAAAATCTTTTTGTTCCACCTCAGATAACTATATCCAGGTTCTATGAATCCTACTTGGGGCCCAAATTTGTAGTCCAATTCTCTTGTTCAAATAAGATTCCTTAATCAACCAACTTCTCTTGGCTATGCAGCTCCAAACCCTCCACAACCGAATCTATTAGGACTTTATACCTATATGTAGCTTGCTTATGGTCCTATTTGTATACCTACGGGATTACCTCCTCAAAACTACTAGTTTCCTCAAGTGAATCAACATTTTCATTTTCTTGCTACTTTGGATTTACCGGATTTATCTAGGATTCTAAATGATCCTATCTTGCACTCTCCTTATTGGCCCTTCATTTTGACCAAACTTCCATCTGACATTCCTAAGTTTGATGGTCGACCTAGAGACAGCCCAAATAATAAAGTCATGACTTTCTATCTTTGGTGCTCATCTAACTGATTGATGGATGACTCTATAAGATTATGTCTTTTCCAATGGACTCTTACGGGTTTGGTGACTAAGTGGTACATCAAGTTACCGTGAGGTTTCTTTAATGACTTTAATACTGTAGCCATGGCCTTCTTAATGCATTACCAGTTGCCAATATGTTACGAGATGGGAACATAAATTTTGATTTATTTTAAACAATCCTCTTCAACTCACATTTTTTATCACATTCGTGAATGGAGGAGGAGAAGACATTTGATCAAAGTTCCTTTTCTTGACCATTTGTTGGCCGAGTGGTTTACTAAATCAATTATTGGTCCCATAGCCCATGACATTTCCATGGGTGGTGTTGTCACTCAAGAGAAGGAGATTAGTCATTCTCAGTACTTAGATCTCGTTTATTCACAAACAGACACTTTGTATGACCTAATCCTTGATGCTCCTCGTCCATCTACGAATCCTACCCCGACACGTTCACCTTCAGTAACTTCCCACGCTGTCGATGGCGTGATTAACACTTTTCATGCTGAGACTTAGTCTAAACAATCCAATCACCCCAATCCAAAATATAATACTTCTATTGTACATAATACTCCTAATATTACTCCTTCCCTTGATAAAACCTCTGATGTCAATTAAGTTCAATCGACCCCTACCGGTAAAAATCAAAATAAAAAGAAAGGGAAGGGTAGGAATAAGGAAGATAAAAATAAATCCACAATCCGAGAAAACTAAATCCCAGCCCGCTGATGACAAGGACAAACACAAACCTCTTTATCCTTGCATTATCTATGGTGATGATCACTACATGAAATATTGTCTACAACGTGCCGAAGTTACTAAGTTCCTACAAGGGAATGGTACATATTCTACTCCTGTCATCTTGTCACAAACTTTCCCTTCTCATCAACAAGCACAATTGGTCATTCATGATCAACCCTCTCCCTCTACCACTTTTTATGTGCTTATGTGTACTGGTGACTCTAATAAGAACGATATTTCCATCACGATGCATTCCCAATATTATTCTTCTTCAAAGGAAAAAGTGGATGATACACCACCCCTATTGTTTAAACCTCCTCCACTAAATTCACCTCCAAATGGACCTCTTCATATCAAACGACCGAGCCTAGATACAGTCCTCCTCCCTCCTCCCAAAGGAGTTGTTTGAAAGTCATCCTTTAATCCTCAAACACGTGCTGCCCAAAACTACAGTATTGTAGAAGACCTGGCACAAACACCCTCTGCAGTGTTGGCTCTCGAAGTCCTTCAAAGTTTTCCTGCTCAACAACAGGCACTATTGAAAGCTATTAGTGGAATTTATGATACCAATACTAATTTAATAATATTTTATTTAGAAGATCACATTCCAAGTCTTCCTCCTCAATTAGTGTTTCAAATAAAAGTTGTTGTAGAAAACAAGAATCTTTGTCGAACTTTGATTGATGAAGGAGCCTCTACTTGCGTTATGTCCGTTATTAGTTGGAAAGCCATTGGATATCCTTCCCTGGCCGAGTCACACAATACTCTCAAATCATTTAATGGTACAACATTCAAACCTTATGGTTTTCTTCCTTCGTTGTCTATTATGCTAGAAGGTGAAACGGTTAATGTCAAGGTTGAGGTCTTTGATGCACCTCTTGATTATAACCTTATACTTTGTCATAGATGGATTGATTCCATGCGTGCAAATGTTTCTACCCTTTTCTGTGTGTTACATTTCCCGTACCAAGGAAAGGTCGTTATTGTCGATCAACTAGCCTTCTTTAATGCTGATGCAGGTACTAGCAACGCTCCTTTTATTTCGAAAACACCTCTCAAGTATGATAATGTTGGTGTCGGTCTTCTCAAAGATTCAACGTTAATGGGTACTTTCCCCATTCCTCCACCCAATATTCCTCCTCCTTTTTTCACCTTGATCAATATGATATCGAATTATGTTAGTGAAACCCCTGAGTCTTATGACCCTTGGATAGTTCCCAACCCTAGTGATTGACATCGTTACAATGACAACATGCCTTTAAGTCCGGTGGAACTAGTTTATCAAGTTATTCAATCGACAACTCCTCCTTCTCTCTGTGATATTTCTCTCGATCCATTTCATGTGATCTTTCCTACTGATGAGATGATAATTGTGGTCATGTATATGGAAGAGAATTTATGGGATGATGGGAATCATCGTTCTATTCTCTTTTTGGAAACCGAGACCATAGAGAGTTATCAACGGATTTTGACATTGTCTATTGTTGTTGTTATTTCCTCCATTCCTGAACCTACACACGATGTTTTGTACAAATGGAACTTGAGAAATATCTCCCCTACTATCCCTCTTGACATTTCGATGAATCCCAAAGTCATGGAAAATGTTCATATCGATGCTTCACGTTCTACTGATGAAGTTCATACTTATAAATCCCTTTTTCAAGAATTCCATGAATTTTTCGTACTGAATCACCTAGAGATATGAAGAAATGCCTAGTATTGATCCCGATATCGTTGTGCATGAGATTAAGAGATACCCAGATGCAAAACCCATTCGGAAATGAATTCTCCCAGTGCACCCATGCAAAGTTTTCGCAATCAAGCTTGAATTTGAGAAACTTCTTAAAGTCAGTTTTATCTATCCTGTGGCTTTGACAGATTGGGTTTCCAATCTTGTTCCTGTTATGAAGAAACAAGGCACGATCCATGTTTGCGTTGATTATAGGGATATAAAAAAATATTTTCCTAAGAAAAATTATCCTACCCCTTTCATTGACTATATTGTTGACGACTGTGCAGGTAGTGAAATCATTTCTCTAATGGATGGTTTCTCTAGATATAATCAAATTAACATTTCACCCACGGATCAACACAAGATTGTTTTTATTTTCCCTTGGGGAACCTTCTCTTATCGGAAACTACCCTTTGGTTTGAAGAATGTTGTAGCGACTTTTCAGTGAGCTATGTCTTATGCTTTCCATGATATTAAGAATATTGTGCAACCCTATTAAGATGATCTACTGACACATTCTATGCATCGCCAAGATCACCAGTCACATCTACGTGCCATTTTCCTACGCTGTCATTATTATCACATATGTTTGAATCCTCACAAATGTGTTTTTTGAGTGGAATCCTAAAAAATTCTCAGTTTCATTGTTTGGCTATATGGGATTAGGGTAGACCCCATGAAGGTTGAGGCAATTCTTAATCTACCTCCTCCTTCCACACCGCGCCAACTCCAAAGTTTGCAAGGGAAGGCAAATGTTTTACATCGATTCATTCCAAATTACGCTGAATTAATAAAATGATTTACTCGAATCCTAAAGAAAGGTTACGATTTCATGTGGGATGACACTGTGAACAAGGATTTTGAAGCTTTGAAACTCACCTTAACCCATACACCCCTGTTGTTTCCTCTGGATTATAGTCGAGACTATTTCCTCTACTTAGTTTCCTCAGACTCTACCATTTATATGGTTTTAGTCCAAGAGGATGATTCACACGATGAACATGTGATATACTAATTGAGTCGGAGTCTCACAACCACTGAAACCAAATATATACATGTGGAGAAACTGGCCTTGGCAGTTTTTCAAGCTGTCCAACGTTTTCGTCACTACATCTTAGTACACAAAACCATCATTATTTCTGATTGCAACCCCATGAAACAAATCCTTGCACAACAATTGTTGGGGGGAAAGCACTCTAAATGGTTAGTTATTCTCAAAGATTTTAACTTGGAGTTTGAGCGTGCCAAGTCCAAGAAATCCTTGGTTTTTGTCGATTTGATTTGTGACCTTCCCTCTACTGAGACAGAAACTGTGGCAGAGGATTCCTTACCTGACGAATCACTTTTTATGATCATTTTTGATGACGTATGGTATGAATATATCATCATCTATATCCAAAACCAAACTTTCTGGCCCGATCTTTCTAGTACAGATTGTCATCGTATACAGTACCAAGCCCCACAATACATTATCCTTGGGGATACTCTTTACCACAGTGGTATCAATTCCATCTTTTGACGATGTCTCACTTACGATGAAGCTGAGAAAGATTTGAATGAATTTCACTTTGGAGCATGCGGCAGTCATATGTCTGGGTATGCCATTTCCCAAAAGATCTTACGAGGTGGTTATTTTTACCTTCGTTGTTCAAGGATTGCATTATTGTTTTCCAGAAATTCCACACTTGTCAAACTTACAACAACGAGATCTGATCTCACCCTACTCCTCTTCATCCTGTATTTTCTATTGGTCTATTCACCAAATCGGGTATTGAATTCATGACATGTAACCCTCACTCAGCGGGGGGGGGCATGGATACATTATTGTAGTTGTGGATTATTTCACTAAATGGGCCGAGGCGATGCCTACATTTGATAACACCGGGAAAATTGCAGCATTATTCATATTCAATCATATCATTACTTGGTTTGGTGTCCCTCAAGCTATCATTAATGATCATTCTATTCATTTTCATAACTTTATGATGTATTAACTTACTGAGAATTTGGGTCTTCTCCATGAAAACACGACCCCTTACTCTCCACAAGCCAATGGCCAAGTTGAATAAATCAACAAAGTCCTTACTACGATGATTCGATGGATGGTATAAATTCATAAGTCAAATTGGTACACGACGTTGGACATCTGTTAAGTCTACCACGATATTCACACCTTTCCAGTTAGTGTATGGTATCGAATCAATTTTGTTGATTGAATGTGAGATTCCATATTTGAAGCTAGCGGTCGAACTTCTCCCTAATACCTCGGTTGAGGAGGAACATTTGTTGTATCTAATGAAAATATACGAAACCCATCATGATGCGGCCTTAGTTACCGAGACTCAGAAGAAGCACGTAAAATCTCAATATGACAACCATGTCAAACTACGTGTTTTTTCTGATGGTGATCTAGTTCTTCTTTATGAGCAAGACCGTGATTTGCTGGGTTAGTAAATTCGTGCCTATGCGGTGGTCTCCTTACATTGTAAAATGGGTTTTGGAGAAAGGGGATTATGAACTAGTGGATTATGATGGAATTCCTTTAAGTGAACCCATAAATGGGCTTTACTTGAAGAAGTACTATGCTTAAGTCATTTTTTCATGAGTGTTGTGTAATTTTATGTATTATACTCTTGTGTGATTTTTCATTTTTGGTTTTGTCCTTACGACTAATTGCCTTACATTGTGATTGGTTCCAGATGTTGGTGTCTTCACTACCCTACATTGGCTTCTCTGATGGCGCTAGTCGTAGTACTCAAAACTTAGCATCTGATTCTTGGGCAATCTATGCACCTACAAATGATTTAATTAGTCTACATGGTGTTTTACTTGGTTGTCCAACTAACAATATTTCATAATACAATGCAGTTATCAATTTATTAACTGACATTGTTTCACTTGGAATCCATCATCTTGTTGTGCGAATTGATTCACAGTTAGTAGTTCTGTAGTTGAGTAATGTTTATTCTATCTGAAGTCCTACTTTGTTAAGGGTATATTTACGAATTTTCCTCTTGGAATGTCATTTTGATTACATTGAATATCAACACATTCCTAGATGTCTAAATACATTAATAGATGCATTGACTAATTATGTGTTAGACATAAATTTGAGACATTTATAAAATCCAAACACACTTTGTACATAAAACAAGTAAGCCAGTATAAGCCTCATATACATAACGATAAAATTTTACAAAAAGTGTTTTTGTACAAAGACCAAAATATCAAAAAATGTGAATCACGTGGCTTCATATACAATAGAGCATCAAGGATGTTGCTTGCTATAACATGCGACTGCCTGTGCTACTCTATGGAGTAGTCAACTGATGGAAGAAGACATGCCCACTGTGTGGCATTGGTAATGCCTCTGAATATCATCTATAGAGGCATTTGGGATAGTCATTGTAAGCCCCTCCAGCTTTTTTTCTATGGTCTCGAAGTCAACAACAATTACTCCTACTATGTCACCTCTCTCCCCTTGCCTTTGGATAGGGGATGAACCTAGAGAATGATAAGGTCCCACATATGCATGTTCAAAGATAATTTGATTGGTCATCGGATAAACAACATAAAAACATTTTATATCATTAAAAATAAAAAATAAACATCATATAAACAAAATTTCCTTCTGACCTATGTCCCCCCATTGGGAACCTTCAGGAAGATATAGGTCTAGATCTCCACAAAATTGTATCTCGACATATGCATAATCGTCGACCATGAGCATTTGAGTTCTCAACCAGTTGAAGAAGACATCGCTATACCTAACGATGGGACCGACTGCATGTCAGGCCATGAGGTCGACCCACCTCTTCATTCTTGGATTATGTGGGGTAGGTATACCCCACTCTAACTATAAGCATAAAGCTGGGACCCTCTCTAGGAAGAAGGATACCAAAATAGAACCGTATCTGAACTGTTTCAATCCACCACCTCTGCACTTGGTCAGTTGTTTTTTCATACTTTTAAGAACCCCTTCGCACCAGTTGAAGACTCGGGGCTCCATACACTCCAATGCATACTGAAAATAGCTCTGAAGAGCCATATGGGGAGTTTCACTCCCTACCATGCATGTAATGGTATAGAGGATGGTTCGTAGAGGCAAGTATCAAACATATCTAATAGTGACTTTACTGCTATGTTTTTAGGTACCCGACACACAATGTTCACTGATGTAGTGGTTCATAGGCTCATTGCCACCCTTGCTACCTGTAAGTGTTACTCGAGATCCACTGTGAGATAATCCGATTAAGAAGTAGATATCCTTGATATCTATAGTGAGTGTATGAGAACCCACATAAAACTCCTACTCGTTCACATCCCACAGGTGAACCAGGTACTCAAGGAGTCCCAGTTGGGCCCTCATGCCCTGAATCTTGAAGAATTTCAATGACCCACACTACTAGAGGGCCATCACCATGCCCATGTAATTCCTAACAAAGTAATATTCCTCCTTGTTCTCTCTTTCATGCCCTTCCAACATTTTTACCATGGAAGACCTGCCAAGGAACCATAAAAGTAAATTAGCATCATAAATTTATTTCATGGAGATTTTCTTGGTAGATTCATCTTTTAAAACTTTTGGGTTGCGGTCGTTGGAGACCTGTGCATTTTCACAGAGTGACATCATCGTAGGCTAGATATAGGGACACCTACAGTGATCCTAGGCTAGGGGTTATATGAAAAAGGAACCACCCTAGAGTCTTCTTTAAGCTCTTTTTAGACTCTCTAAATGTGAAAATATGGTTGAGTGACCTTGTTCTTTTCACGCTCATAAAAATATTTGAAGAAAAAATATGATGAGTGGTAGGTTATCACTTTTTCAGTCTCGTTATATTTATTTACGAAAAAATACATGTTGGCGTTTCCTTTAAGTGTTTTTCAGACTCTCAAAACATGAAAAACCCTTGAGTTTTCTTTCCTTGGACTCATTAAACAAACATCGAAAGACCCATATGGGACCACACCACTCCTTCTTAGGGTTCGTTAAATAAACTCCGAGGGAATCATCTGAACGATGATATTACATTAACAATAATATGTTATCCTCCTCAATCTTAAATAAAATTTAAGAGGTACTCGCCAGAAATGGTGGGGGAAAATTGGGAAAGAAATGTGCCTTTGTATTCGTGTTAGTGGAAGTAATAGTCGCTCTTAAACATGACACCCCCTTCATCATTGTGTCTGGGTTGGTAAATCCATTTGTCTCTTGTTTGACCATCCACAAATTCATATGTTGAGTCCTCCTTGAGTCAATGCTACCAATACCATTGTCGTGTCATTCATATGTTCAAGTGAAGTCCAACCGAAACAAGCCCTCCATCGCGTCGACCATCTGCAGTTATAAATTTTCTACCATGTCAGCCTTCCTTGAGTCAGTTCCAAATCACTTCATGTTCTGATATACTTCAAATTTGTTACTTATTTTTTGTCATTGATGGGGGATACATCAAGGCCCTCCTATGATGAGTCTTTGCCTGTCGACTTCAACACATTATCTAGGAAAAATACTTAGAAATAATTTGGTACCTTAGAGCATGCATTCCTCAATGACATGTTTCTTCACTTCGAACAATGGGTTCACATCATTGGCCCCTGATTGGGAGATTCCATCGAGTGTTTGAATTCACCTCATATATTCACATTTGTTGGATTGTACTAGGGTACCTTGGGAATCATTGACATCAATGGTGATTTACCTCACACTTGTTCACGATTTTCATCATTGATCGGTAATCAAGTGGTTTCTACCATGTTCGACTTCGACACATGTAATCACATGGTTAGATTCATACTTAAGGATGATGGAAATGAAGACCCTGGATCTCATTATTCTATTGCAAGTTGCGATGGAGTATTCATGTATTAGTTTTGACACATAGATCCACTGTGTATGTCTCGTGGCTATGTCCAAATTTTGATTTCTTTAGAGCATAGATCCACAGTGTATTCCTGGTGGCTATGTTGATTCACAATGACATGGATCCATAGTGTATATTTAGTGGCCATGACTCACTTGATATTTTCAATCTGATTATGGGAATGCCTACCTCAGACAATGATATATTATTATGTTGATGCTTGATTGTTTGCAGGTTCCCAATCGATGTGCTCCTTGTTTGACACACAAATTCTACAAAGTATTTTAGCTATCATGAGTTCCAGCTTCATACTTTGGTGAGAATTCTATTACACATTATTTTGGTCACCCCATTGATCCATTGATAACATGTGTTCATGTTCCCATGAAAGGATAAAAGAGTATTTCTCCATGAGGAAAATGATTAGCTTTCCCTTCTCAAAAACCATATTAAGGAAGGTCGTCGCAGGATGAAAAATACATAGGGTGTGATGATGCCTGATCGTCTCTCCCTACTCTAGAGTTGGATTGTGACATCTCTGCAGGCTGCCTATAGCTAGGGTGCGACAATGCCAAAAATCTAAGGAAAAGTCAAACTTCATGAAAGTTCTATAAGGGGATCTTCTAGAAGATGAGGTGGCCTCCGAACGGTTTGGATCTTACTCACTTCTCTGATTTGGAGGGATCACCCTAATCTCCTCATCCATCTCTCCTTCAACTTATATAAGGATGGATGTCTCATTGAAAAGGATAAGGTTGAATAGGCTAAGATTTGTATGGAGAAATTCTGCCCCAAATTATTCTTGGGAGCTTTGCTTTAGTTCTACAATCTACATGGTGAAACTTCTTCATTCAAGGGATTTGGAGCAAAGGTGTGTGTGTTAGAGAAAAATGGCCATTGAAAG
The DNA here is from genome assembly GCA_009831015.1 of Picea engelmannii. Lineage (NCBI taxonomy): Eukaryota > Viridiplantae > Streptophyta > Pinopsida > Pinales > Pinaceae > Picea > Picea engelmannii. Next base: position 1,623,516 of record ML786097.1, read on the forward strand.
AGGACCTTGTGACATCAAGGATTTGGTTTCATTCTCCACTTTATATTAATATGATACAACAATATGTTTCTTTCCCATAAAACCATTCTTGTTTTATCGTATGATTCCTTGATCACATACATAGGTTCTTGTTGAGTATACTTTATTTCTTTCACTTTGTTGGCTTGTGTTCCTTTGCACATTAAATATTGCATGGGAATTGGAATGGAGCGAGCATGGAAATGACAACAGGAAGAGACATTTAAAAGGTATGTTTCCCATCTCTTGTTAACTAGTAAATTCAATAATTAGAGCCTAGGGGAAGGTTTATATTCTATTTTGTTTTGTTCTAGTTCCGGGTGGTACTAGGGAGATCTATTTGTGTCCACACTTACCGATAATTCCGTTAAAAAATCGTAGCCAAAAAAAATACACAGTGGAGATAAGAGAATACAAAACATAGCCACAGATCAATACAATGTGGATCTATGTGAATATATATATATATATATATATATATATATATATATCAATAATATTTATAGCATGATGATTGTACTAAAATATTATACATGCTCAAATGAACTCCATCGCATCTTGGGAAAATAGCATAAAATATTTATCCCCTAACCTAGGGTCTTAGTCTTAATCCCAAAATGGTACAAATATAGCCATCTGAATAGATGACTTGATGTCAAACATGGTAGAAACTGCTTGATTACTAGTCATTGAGGTATACCATTAACAAGTGCGATGGAAATCACCAATAATGAAAATGATTCCCAAGGTACCTTTAGTACATTCCAGCGAATGTGAATAAATGATTCGAGGTCAAACATTCATGGAATCATCTGATCAGAGGTCAATGGTGTAAATTTATTGTCAGAAGTAAGGAGGCATACCATTGAGGCAAGAAGGTCCCAAGGTACCAACTGGTTTCTAATTCTAATTCTTGGATAATGTGTTGAAGTTGACATGAATAGACTCATCGAAGGAGGGCCATGGTGTATCCCCCATAATCGACACAAAAATACCATAGGAAAGTGATGTGAGATGGTGGATTAAATGAGTATGGAATGAAATAGGAATGGAAACTAGTAATACTACACATGGCATGTTTGGAAGGAAACTTCCCTTGAACATTGTGAGGCATGAAAAATGACTTGGAAGCATTGACTCAATGAGTACCAAGAACATAATGTGATGATAATAATAGTACTCTTCAACTGGAATGAAAAAGTATACTAACACATGGAATTGGTATGACTCAGAGACAAGCAAATTACCCTATTGTAAGATGAGATGAGAATAGGTGCCACATTCAAGGGAGGCAACAATAACTACTATAATGGATTCCAAAAAAATTGACCCACTTCTTTCAATTCCTCCCCCACCATTATTGGTGAGTATCTCTTTATTTTTTAATGAGATTAAGGAGGATAACATATGCTCGGTATAGTTCATCCTCAATTAGTCCCTCAACATATTTTTAACGAACCCGAGGAAGGAGGGGTTTGGTCTCGTATGGGTCCTGGATATTGGACTCATATAGGTCCCTCAATGCATAATTTTATGATCCCAAAGAAGGTAAACTCGGTGGTTTTTCATGTTTAGAGAGTCTGAAAAGAACTTAAAGATGATGCCATTGGTGAATTTTTCATAAATTTAGTATCACAAGCCCGAAAAAAGTGTAAAACAATACAAGGGAGAACTCTTCTAGTCATGCTTGATATAGGTGGATATTGGTGGCCACCCACCTTTTCCAGCTGGTTCAAAACAACTTTCTGGCAATTTTCGTAATTTACTATTTTTAGCAATTTTTCGGGTCCAGAATTTCCAGATCCGTTTTGAGGCCCTAAAGGACGTTTTTTTGGGTATGTTGCAGTCAAAATATTTCATCATGAATTTTTTGGCAACTGTTGTAGTCCTCAGATAGATCTTTCAAACATGCTATCGTATGCCTAAAACATAGATTGTATGCAAAAGTTACGACCCGAGGAAGTTGATGTACTAACTTACCCAAACGGGGCCCACATGACTTTTGGTGCTTCATCTCCTAGGGTTAGGTTTTTGGATGTCTAGGGTTATAACACTCCTATTTATTGTAAAAATGCCTTCAAAGCCTCATTGTAATCATATTTTTGTGAATGAGTGAAACCGTCACATCTCTCCTCAGAGATAAGCCGCCACTATTCCAACAAGTTTGTTTTTTGCTGCATTTTATAGTTTCAACGTGTTTCCTTATTGAATAGAAAACCAATTTTACTGTATCTATATTATTCTCTGGTAAGCATCTATTAATAATCTGTAGTCATTTCGTTATGATCATAAAATCTAGATCAATGTTTGACTAGAGTATTCCTTTCTCATAATTAGTCTCATGAGGCCAAAAAAGAGATAAACTACCACTCGAAATATGCCCATTCAAACCTTTTAATGAGTGTTAAAGGAAACAATATCACTCGATAATATTTTCATGTTTAGGGAGTCTGAAAAGAGCTTAAAGGAGACTCCAAAGAGTTCCTTTTTTGTATAGATTTTATGAGTCTGAAAAATAAATAAAATTATACTGGATAACCTATTATCATGTATTAATGAGCATGAGAAAGAACAAAGACTGAGCTCAGTAACCTATTCTCATGTATTTATGAGCACGAGAAAGAACAAAGACTAAGCTCATTCTAGAAAAGAATACTATGTTATGATGGGAACGAACCCCAAGAAAGGATCACTCTTAGAACTGTGTCTCTCTAGAGGTATTTTACCCCTAGATTTTTTGGTAGAAGCTAGTGGCTTATCTCCAATGTAATGTCTTGATGTTGGAGACCTACCCCCCAAGCATCATTTCCTCCATCGAATCTTCTTTTTTTCTCATTCAGGTGTCTGGCTACTAATAGAAATATTTTCACTAGGTGGAGGAAAAGAAGGTTCAAGTATTCAATCCCTAGGAAGACTCGATTCAAATGGAGGGGGGTTTGTTTAATTGTTTAATCATATTGAGAGAGACAATGAACTATTCTCATAAAATCCAAGTACTACCAAAGGATCAAGTGATTCTAGGGATTTTTGTACCTAAGTCAAAATCCCATTTAACATGGAAACCTGTAGGGTGTCAGGAGTAGGCAAAGGAAAAATCCCCATGAGAGAGGAATACTTAAGGAGACCTACTCCTACACTCTCATGCCCAATACTGGAACCTAGAAAAGGGACATTATTTGCTTCAGAATTATGGATATGTGGAGTGCAATATTCAAGTTGGTCAACAATGACAATTTTCCCTTGATGGGGAAATTATAAAATACAAAACACGGAAGATGCGACGACAGTCATCGCATAGAACAAACTATGAACAAGCAACAACTTGTAATATAGGGGTGCGCCAACCACTTCGATATTGACCAAAATGGTTTTACCCTTTAATGTCACAATGAAATACTGCAAGAGCCTCTCAGGTTGGAAACTACGTCCATCAAATGATTGAAGCATGGTAGGATACTGGTTAAGTTTAGGAGAATCAATGGCTCACCAACAAGACAATGACATGACACAAGTTGAAGCTCCTTCATCCAAAACAATGTGATGGATGTTCTTTCCACCAACCAAAATTTTAATTTGGAATGCTAGGTGATGTGAGAGCCTCTCCTTAAAATAGTCCAGATTAAACGCAATCAGATTTGATTTCTATAGATCCATAGCTCCAATGGTTGACAACATTTTTCTATGTTGACTTGGATAGTTTTGTAGAAATTTGAGGAATGAAATAGCACAAGGTGTTTGTGCCAAATATTCAACATTATTGTAGTTTTTTGTGGCACGAGAACTTGGATTAAATTTCGCTTTGTGAATTGTTCCCTTGGGTGGGCACAACACTACATCATAAATTGGATTCTTAATCGGAAGAGGGGTGGAATATGGAGGAGTGAATGTGGAGGGATTATCGATATCCTTTCTATTAGCATGATTACCTAGACTAATGTCATAAATATTTTCTCGAGTCATTAAATCAACTACCTCCTTACACATATAGACTTGAGAGGCACATGACGAAGAATCCCCATGGTGGGAATGACCTGTGTTGCCCCCTTGTAGAGGGTAGGAGTTTTTGCAACCATTTGTTGTTGTTGAACCGAGAAATGGTTAATTAAAATTGCAGGTAAGGAGGTACCTTTCAGATAGTAATTGACTTCCTCTCGATGAGGTCAATGTTTCATGTAGTGGTCCTCCATACAAATCATGCAAGGAAACTTATCTTTCCTATTCGGTTGAGTATCTACAGTCTTTGTAGTATCCCTTTGGTTAGAATATTTCTTGTATTTATCCTTTTTTTTATTCTTACCTCTTGGTTGTTGAGATGAAGTGGATTGGATCACACTCACCTTGGAGTTGTGACCAGTAGTGGAAGTAGTTTTGGTGTTTGAAATGAAAACTAATTCTAGAGCAGGTTTTTTCGGATCATTCGATGAGAGAGGATCATGAGGGATCATATCATAAAAATTTCCAGACTGGGAATATACCAAGTCCAAATATTGAGCACGGCTAATAGCCTACTCCTCCGTAATAACACCTCCCATAGAAATGTCTCTAGCGATGGGTGGCAAGAGCGACTTTGTAAACCAATCTGTGAGGAGTCACTACAATATAACAAACAATTAGCACCTAAAATAGCATCGATATTTCATGTATTTTAATCCATGAATCAAACACCTTTTATGGCACAAAACGGGGCGCAATATGGACTTTTTATAATTGCACCATATTTAGCGTTGGAATTAGCACTGGATTTAGTGCCAAAAAAATAATGATAGATTTAGTGCCAGGATTAGCGTTAGGATTAGTGACAAGTTTAGTGCCAAGTTTAGCGCCAGGAATAGCACCAGGTGTAATGCCAAGAATAGCACCAGGTTTAGAACCAAGTGTTGCTTCCAGTTTTTCTTCTGATATGCCTTCCAATTTTGCTTCCATTTTTGCATCTGTTTTGGCTTCCCATTTTACGTCCAGTTTTTCTTCTGACATGGCTTCGAATGTTTCTTCTAGTTTAGCACCAGGTGTTTCTTCCAATTTTTCTTCTGATATTCCTTCCAATTTTTCATCCATTTTCGCTTTTGGTTTGGTATCCAATTTTTCTTCTGATATGGCTTCCAATTTTTCTTCTAGTTTGGCTTCCAGTTTTACATCTAGTTTTGCTTCCCATTTTGCTTCTCGTTTTGCTTCTAGTTTGGTTCCAATTTTTCTTTTGGTGTGGCTTCCGATTTGGCTTCCATTGTTGCTTCCAACAATTCTTCTTTTTTTTCTTACAGTTATTAATTTAATATGTTTTATTTCAGTTTAATTAGTTAAATATATCATGTCTCTTAAATAACTTATATTATTATATAGTAATTGATATAAATGCATTTGAAATATTTTATACGATAACATTTATAAATAATTTTTTTAGGGAAACGTACAACCATACAAATTAACAACATCATTACACTTATTAAATCTCCATCAAAATAGAATCTACAACATCCAGTATATAGAAAATAACAAGATAATTCTTATAACATGATCATCATCTGTAATTAAAAAAAGTGAGTCAAATATATATATAATTTAAGTGAATTTGAAAACATCCATCATGAGCAGTAAATCAAAACCATCATATGTAGTAAATATGCATCCAAAAATCATTAACCACTTTCAATATATAAAAATTGATGAGTCAATATTGATAAGATCATCATCATATATAACTAAAACAAGTGAAAGTGAAATATATATGATAGTAGATCAATATCATATGAAAATGATACATGTCCAACAATCAACATAAGTCAAAATGATACATCATGTACAAATTATATAAATAAAAATGATAAATTATGTAAGACAAAATGATACAAGTCAATATGATAAATCATGTCCAAATGATATAAGTCAACATGAAACATGTCAAAATGATACAACTAAATAATATGGTACTGTAGGCCATGAAAATGATACATATGATAGTAACCATGAAAAAGTCAGTACAAGAATATATAAAAAATGATCCATGATCTATTCTATATGATCACGAATTTCATTGGCTTCTACCAACAACTGCCTCAACATCATAATCACCATCATGATCATTATCATCATGATCGTCATCTGCATCGGAAATGGCATCATTGTCATCTATATCTATTTCATCATAAGAATCATCTTCCATCCCAGCATTGGACCCAACATCATGATCTAGATCTATTTGTTGAGGATGATCTGGATCTTCTGGAAGATCCTTGTTCTACAAAAAAAAAACATTTAGAATGAAAATTTGTTATTTATTTCATGCAATAATTAATTTCTTTGTTATATATATAATATTAAAACATATGAAAATAAATTATAATCATATTACATCATACCAAATTGCACATACAATAATAAAATATCAAATAACTTACATCTAAGATGCCATCCCAATGATGTAAAACATTCAACAATTCTAATAAATGTTAGTAAATATCATAAACAAATGTTATTCCTAGCCTTGACATGAAATGCCATGCCTTGCATTGTCATGCCTTGCCTTGAAATTCCATTCCTTGCATTGACATTCCTTGCCTTGACACGCCATGCCTTGCCTTGCCTTGACATGCCATGCGTTGCCTTGATATGCCATGCCTAGCCATACATTTCCTTGACATGTCTTGCATTGCCTTGACATGCCATGCCTTGTCTTGACTTGATATGACATGCCTTGCCTTGACATTCCTTTCCTTGATATGCCTTTCCATCCCTTTCCCTGACATGCCATGCCTTGCCTTGACATTCCATGCCTAGCCTTGCCATGCCTTTCCTTGACAAGCCATGTCTTTCCTTGAAATTTCTTGCCTTGCCTTGACATTCCATGCCTTGTATTTCCTTGACATGCCATGCCTTGCCTTGACATTCCTTGCCTTTCCTTTCTTTTCCATGCATTTCCTTGAAAATACATGCATTACCTTGAATTAACATGCCATGGCTTTTCTTTACATGCCATGCCTTGGATTAACATTTCTTTACTTGATATTCCATGCCTTTCCTTGCCTTGACATGCCATGCCTAGCCTAGCGATTCTTTTCCTTAACAATCCATGAATTTCCTTGACATGTCTTGCCTTGCATTGTCATGCATTGCCTTGCTTTGGCATGCCTTTCCTTGGCATGCCATGCCTTGCCTTGACATTCCTTACCTTTCCTTGCCACACCTTTCCCTAACATGCCTTTCCTTGAATTAACATGTCCTTCCTTGAAATAACTTGCCTTGAATTGACATGCCTTTCCTTGACATCCATGCCTTGCCTTGAAATGTCATCCCTTTCCTTTCCTTGACATGTCATTCCTAGCCTAGTCATGCCTTTCCTTGACAAGACATGCCTTGCTTTTTCATGTCTGTCCTTGCCTTTCCTTGAAAAGACATGATTTTCCTTGACATGTCTTTCCTTGCCTTGACATGCCATGCATTTTCACGCCTTACCATGACTTTCCTTGCAATGCTTTTCCTTGCCATGCGTTCTCTTACCTTTCCATGTCATGCCTTTCCTTGAAATTCATTGCCTTTGCTTGCCTTACCTTTCCTTTCCTTGCCTGGACATGCCATACCTAGCCTTTCCATGCCTTGCCTTGACATGCCATGCCTTTCCATGCCATCCCTTACCTTGACATGCCTTTCTTTTCCTTGACATGCCAAAACATTCTCAATTGGAAATATTGGGTGATATACATTCATCAATTGAGACTTGCACTAGGGCCAAATGATTCAGTTTGCAGTACAAAAAAAATTATTTTTCAATATGGAAGCATTGAGATTGTAATCATATAAACAAACATTTATAAAGAACTAGATGTTGATGAACAATACTTGTATTGTTCCAGAATGGTTGCATGACATATTCTTGGGATATGGAAACCCAACACTTTACAATAGACCAATGTTCTTGATACTATGTATGTTGTCAATTATAAGGACACTTTACTTGATGTTGGTCACTTCATAAAAGTTTGAGAAATGACATGCACAACATCCACAAGGCTGATGTGCATGCCAAATTGGCATGCACAACAGCCCTTTGGGTGCTATGCATGCCAATTTGGCATGCAAAAAATCCACAGGGCTATTGTGCATGCCAATTTGACATGCACAACAGCCATAGTGGTTGTTGTGCATCCCAATTTGGGTTGTTGTGCAAGCCAATTTCTCCTGTTAATTGTGGAATTTCTCATATTTATGGCTATTGTTGTGGCATTTCTCATTACCTCTAAGGCCTCCTTATTGTATTATTTTTAGTTCACTCCATCAAACCCAACTATGACAGTGATAACTTACTTGATATAGTTCTAGCAATTATTACTATTATCTCCATTGTTTCATGTTCCTCCCTTTGTTACTACATTGATTTGTGAGGCTTCATCCCTCCTAATATTCAAATTGATCATATTTGCATTACTTTGTCTATCTTGAGCCTCCCATTTTTGCAATAAGTCAGGGCAATTTTCTATTAGGTTATCAATTGTCCATCACTAGTTACACCTCAACTTCCTTAAGTGAGGAAAATCTTAAGAGACATGTCCTACCTCATCACATAACCCTCACATCCTGCATGGTATCCACCTCTAGCTAGCGTATCGACTTCATTAACCCATAAATAAGTCATTTTGAAACTTTCTGCAAGGGCTTGCAGTTCTCTAGAGTTATCCTTCTTATAGGTATTAGTGTTATAATAACTATGTTACATGGTTAGAGGCACTAAGGAGTACTTATGGAGAGTGAAGTACATATGTGGAAGGTGATCAACAAATTTTCAATTGCATAGTGTTCATTAGCATTATTAACTATAAATCTCATTAGTGGTGGGAGTGGGTTGGGAGCTCCTACTCCACTTTTTAATGAAGGATAGTTGTTCACAACATGGTCTTCAGTTCTTCATACTATACACCAAACTTTCTCTCTTTTATCCTTTCTGATAGATAATTCTTGGATCTATTTATCCAATGTTGAAATATATGTTTTTCACAGCCTAATTTCAAAGTTTAGGTTGGTATTTGAAACCATGGAAGTTGATGAGCTAGTTAGGGTAGTTCCTTTAGTGTAAGAGGGATACTTGTTTCCTACTTTTATCTTCATTACTTGTGCTAATACTTCTATAGGAGCGTTAATTACCTACTGCATCAATGGAATCTGTTAAGAACCAAATATCAATATAGCATAGAAAAACCTCAGAAAAAGTACTCAACGCCTTGAAAAAGAGATAATTTCAAATAATAAGCCTCTTCAAGGGGGAAACATCCTTTTACCCCACTTAAATGTTCAAGTACAATATGATTCAAAATGAAAATGTCTCCTTGGTATATATAGGAGACTAGGAGGTATAATTAAAACTAATGGCCTAAAGTCGGCATAAATAAAATAACATTACTAATATAATATGCCCCAATTAAGGGATAATGAGCCAATATTAGGGCTTAACATGCCCCTCCCCTCGAGACAAGTGTTTTCTGCAACGCTTGAGTAACTCCGGATGATTTTGTATAAAAGGCTCATCTTCCCAAGTCGAATCTTCAACCGGTAGTTTCCTCCATTTAATGAGATACTCTGAAATGGATCTATTCCTCAGCTGGCGAATTCTTGTGTCAGTGATGGCTTCAAGATCCAATATGTTTTTTCCTTATTCATCAAGTTATGGCAATATAGTTTGAACTGGGATCTTGTCGCCTATAACCTTGTTTAAGAATGAAACATGGAAAACTAGGTGTACTCGTGAAGATGCAGGCAGCTCCAATTTGTATGCCATAGTACCAATTTTTTGCAACACCTTATAAGGGCCATAGTAATTTGGTGATAATTTATTATCCTTCTTGGCTTTCTTGAGGGACATCTATTTGTATGGTTGTAGTCTTAAAAATACCCAATCGCCTACTTCAAAAATTCTTTCACTATGTTGTTGATCTCCTTGTTGTTTCACGAGATTTTGTACCATGGTCAGGTTGTCCTTTAAGATTTGGAGAAATTATTGTTGATTCTCGATGTTATCTTCCACTGCTTGAACCTTAGATTTTTATTTTAGAGAAGAATTGATGGAAGGAGGGTGGTATCCATAAAGTGCCATAAATGGTGTCATTTTTGTTGTAGTATGAAAGGAAGTGTTATACCACCATTCTGCCAAGGGTAACCATTTGAACCATTGTGTTTGTTTATCAGAGACA
>ML786097.1:1669576-1683092 GCA_009831015.1 Picea engelmannii
GTTTAAGGAACGTTCTTCTGGACCAGTTTAACGAGTGTGAAGAAACAAGGTCACTCGGAAATCTTTTCATCTTTAAGGAGTCTGAAAAGGGCTTAAAGAAGACTCCATAATGGTTACTTTTCTCAGTTAATCCGGACGAGATCAAAAAGCATAAATGCAGTCTCGCCGGATGTTGCTTTCAGATCTCAAAGCGAGCTTGAAAAACAACAAACTTAGCTCATGATCGACACTTTGTGGGTCGATGTCAGGTATATCTTCGTAAGACCAGGCAAAAACGTCGCGGAACTCTTTGAAAAGATCCATATACATCTGAATCTCTTCGGGGGAGCAATCCGCTCCGACAAAGACATTCTCCACAACGCCAGGGTTTTGGGAGATATTGATAGGTATAGTTTCAGCGATAGTCGTCGTGTTCCTCTTAGCATAAATTTCCTGTGTAGCTAAGAGAGTAATAGGACCTGACTGATCTCCCGTCATGGTGATAGTGAATTCTCCTGCCTTGATTCGGTTTAACTCTGGGAGGAAATATGATCTGTGATGAAGATCTTCCCAAGGTCTGTCCGAACTTGTCATTGCTTCGATTACAACTTCATCAGAAGGAAAGACTAAGTATAATGAATCGGTAGTAGCAAGAGAACCCTGAGCCCAGATAGGCTCTGGAAGTGGATCCAACTCTTATGCGGGAGTCAGATCAGGAGTAGCTGAAGTTTGTTGGACCAAAGAGTATGCTACTTCAGCGGCCGACAAGGGCATGGACATGCCAGCATGCCCTGTCTCATCCATCATGGCTGATGGGGAAGGAAGAACCCACGGATCCTGAAAGTAAGTCATGTGGAACGACGAAACATGGAAAATCTCAGCCTTGTGGTGAGTTGATATAAACTTGACATCGCCATGAGGAGGTGGGTAATCGAAAGTACCCATCAAAGATGGACACAAACCAACTCCTATGTTAACGACACCGGCTTGAGGATTATCTATCATGGGAACCGTGGATGCCCCCAAGGCTGGGTCAGGTCAAGAGAAGGACAACTGATCAATGGTCACTATCCAGCCTTCATGTGGAAACAATAAGACTCAGAAGACGGTCGCGACCACTGTTTGCATTGCATAAGTCCAACTACGACCTAACAATAGATTGTAGTCAATGGGGGCATCAAATACGTCTACTTCGATGCACACGGTCTTCCCCCAATTGCACAGGGAAAGAAGGAATGATGCCATGTGGTCGGAAAGAACGACCATCAAATGTAGTGAGGAGAGTAGGTGACGGAGACAACTCAGGTTGACCAATGGCTTTCCAGCATGCTAATGATATAACGCATGTCGAAGCGCCCTCATCTACCACCGTGTGGAAGATATTTCGTGTAAAAGTGTTCGTGGGATGAGCCACTACTATCTGAAACGCGACGTGGTAAGGAAAACGAGGTTTCAATTCAGTCGTATCTAACATGATGGTACCCGGGTTACAAGTCTCAGTAGAGCCTAAAGCAGTCAACAAGGCTTTTCTCTTAGCAGGGCAACTTTGGAGGACCTCCAAAGCGGACACAGCACAAGGTGTTTGTGATAAATCTTCCACCACAGAGTAGTTCTGGGCAGCCCTTGCGTTTGGATTGTGAGAAGCTCGCTTAAACGCACCTTTTGGAATGCGCATCATTGTTTCACCCAACGTCTTCTCGATCTGTAGAGGAAGAGATGGGATATCGGCTTCTTTTCTCTTCTTAGAGGCGCTTGGTTTACTGTAGTCGTGTGCTCTAGTCGTGATGAAAGCATCACTTTTGACCATATATACGTTCGCGGAAGAGGAATTGTTTGGGGGAGGGAAGTTTTCCTGGCTGCCCCCTTCGGCACTTGTAGAAGCCTGAGTTAAATTTTTCCCATGCTGAAAGGGATTAGTCAACACGGCTTGTTGTTTCTGTGTGACAAACTTCTGGGCCTCTGCAAGTCGAGGGAATAGATGGTTCGGGTGGTCTTCTGCACAGAGGTTGCACGGATACCTCACCTTCCTCTTTTCCGTGGTGCCCTCGCCAACATTATTAGTTGGTTTTTTATCCCCCTTACTCTTTTTTCGTTGTTTTTTCTTCCCTTCGGGCTTCTGGGTGGCCTTTGGGTTAGTTGTCTGTACGGAGTGTACTTCCGACGTTTGAGTAGGAGGAGCAGCCAAAGAAATAGTCCGGTTGGCCGCTGAGTGTTGTATAGATAACTGTTGCAGTCGTTTTGTCAATTGCTCAGCGGGCTTGGTTTGTGCTGAACCAACAATACCATCGGCATGTGGTCCGGCTCTCTGTCTGGTCTTATCCAGTATTGACCATGGTGCATCCGACAGGATGTTGTACAGTAAACCAGACTGGGAATAGATTAGCTCAAACTATTGAGCCCTCATGATGGCATCTTCCTCGGAGAAAACCCCTGAAGTCGTGACATCTTTGGATAACTTTAGAACTAAAGACTTAAGGAACCACTCAAGAAGGAATGCTGGTGGGATGGGTACTTTGATAAGACTCTTTAGGCGTCGCCACTCTCGAATATGATCCGAGATATGGTCTGGTGTCGTCTGCTCGAAATTGGCTAGAAATTCTATGCTGGCGTCGTATCTCACAGGTAACTAGAAATGGTTAAGGAAGGCCATAGCGAGTTCGCCAAAAGAAGAGTATCATGAACGATCAAGCTCTATGTACCATTTCGTAGCACTCCTGATAAGAGTGCGTTGAAACAATCGCAACTGGACGGAGTCATCTTTTAGTGAGTTAGATGAACACCAAAGGTGGAAAGTAGTCATGTGATCACTTGGATCTTCGTTAGGCTTAGCCTCAAACTTTGGAATGTCCGAAGGCAACTTCGTTGGCATAGGAGGCCAACGCGGATCGTGACAGATAGGATCATTCAACAACCGTGTTAAATCTGGCAAGTGTAACGTCGCCAAGAAAGGTAGTTTAGGTTGTTGCTGATAGCTGGGATAGAAGGGTCCTGGAGTTTGACTGGCACCAGGTTGCCAGGAAAAGTTTGGCTGCTGGCCCGGGTTTTGGTAGAAACCATGGCCCTGACCAGCGTCAGGGTTTTGAATTTGAGGAGACATCATTTGTTGATTCCCCATGAAGGACATAGGATGTTGGGCATTCATCGTGTTTGACGGACTTTGGGAAGGATTACCCCATGCTGGTCCCAAAGGGAGAGGAATAGAAGTCTGTCCGGGATTCCATTGGTTGTGGAAAGAATTACCCCAGAACGACATTCCAGAGGAAGGAACGGATCCTTGTCCTGAGTTCCAAGGTCCTGGTATATGTGCCCCCAGCACAGGAATAGTACCCTGTGTCGGTGTAGATTGCCCAAAAATGGGTGTGCCCCCGGATGGGAAAGAAGTGGATGCGAAAGCGTTATTACCAAACGTCTCGTTCCAAACAAATGGAGACGAACCTACTGGCAGATTTTTCGCAGGTGTTCCTTGACTCCCAGCTCCGAATGAACTCGTGTGTGCAAGCTGCCTGGCGGACTGCTGATGCAATCCACCAAGCGAAGGGGATGAAGGAGGGATATGACCTCCAGCGTAAGGAAAAGCATTGAAAGGGACAGGAATTCCCCCGATTTGACCTTGCAGAGGAGCGTTAGAGCTCCTTGCCCCTAGACCCAAAGTCTGTAATGTGGAGGAAGTGAGTACAAGACTTGTACCTGAACTAGGCATACCGTATGAAAATGGAGGGCCTGTCGCACTAGGTGTGTAAGGAGGTGTGGCCGCCATGATAGATGGGGTCGGTCCACTGTGCGACGTAGTTGCGGCCGAGACCATGGTGGCCCGGACTGCCGACAAAGGAAAGTTAGGAGAAGCTTCTCCTGTGGTAGCAACAATGATGGGAATGGAAGAATTTCCAGAGGAAGTAACACAGTTTGGTTCCATAACTGGGTTAGGCACTGACAGGCATTCGTAAAATTGAATTGGCACAATAATATCCGGCCAAGTATCAGTGTTTGAGGTTTCAACTGATCCAAGATTGGTGGTTGACTCCTCCGGGAGTTGTTTGGGCTCAAAATCCCTAGTTGCTTCGAAATACCCTTGATGGTCTAGCTTCCGCCTCAATGGTGGCAGGGGTGGCTCCAGTATAACCGGCGGAAGGCCCAGAAGCCTTCGTGACCGATGGAGCTCTGAATCCTCCACTGTGTGAGAATATTCATGACATGCTAAGGTATTCTACATGAACAAACAGTAACACTCGCTAAAATAAATCCCCTAAAAGATAAATCAACCAAGCACTAAACTAGTTGGAAGAACAGTTACAACAACCAACACTAGAGAAACTTACCGGTGCAAGTGCAACTCGAATACAGAAGCACCCTCCGAGTATACTCTACAAAGCATGGCCCGATGTCTGTCCTAGGTACCGCAGTATACCCCCGCAGTCACCCATGTATGTCCCTAGAAAAGATTGGCAACTAGTTTGCCAGCACGTGAACAGTCACCAGGCGGGTACAGTCGATATTCGGGTAGACCACAATGAGCAGGGTATCAAGCCCGAAACCTAACAAGGGTATCGAGAGAAAATGTTCTGGAAGATGACTGAGGACCTCGAACGGATTCGAGACCCACGAAGCTCCATGGAAAATTCAAACGACGGAATCCCTTAACAAATCCTCGATATGTGTTCTCCACAACGCTCGGTCCAGCTTTGGAGGGGTTATCTCCACTACCTTTCCTTACGCGACCTCATATTTAGCCCCTGTGTTAGAGGGGGGTCCCGGATAACTTTCCGTAACTGGACTTCTACACTCCCTATTGACAGAATCCAATGTTTGATTTGAGTGGCCTTGGAGAATTTACTCTCCAAGCTATTCCAAGGCCCTAGTCCTGAGCTAGTGTATGTACCCTACAAACAAAAAGTCTAATCATTTTTAATTAGCGTTGTTTTTAATGGGATTTTTAAGTCACAAGGTATGAAAGTGAAACTGATGGTGTGTAAAAAGACTCAAAGCAAAATGAACAAGGAATGCTTGGAAACAAAAACTATTACAAAAAATGCAAAACCGACAACTTTTCAACAAGAAAGACTTCTTTTCTTTTCAAATTTACTAAGATTTCATGCAGTAAATGTAAAGGACTTTCGCTCAAATCTGTGAGCTACTTATACTCTAAATGTACTGCAAAAACTTATGCAAAAAGACTTCTTCCTAGATACTGATGCAACAACACAATCTTCAACCCAAGAAGAAAATGGAACAAGAGAATTTTTTTTTTTATTTAATTGCAAAATGATGCAACAAGGGAAAATAATGACAAGCACAAAATCGAGAGGACGAAAATAAAACTCTATCTCAAAGCGCAGATCGCAACAGAATCAGAGCAACGATGCAAAAAAGCAATCAAGAAAGCACCGATCCTAACACTTGCCTAAAAACCATAAAACCAATTTTTTTTTCTTTTTGTCTTTTCTATCAAAACATCCACTAAAAAACACAGGCTAAGGATAAGATGCCCTAACCTGCTGACTGTGCAGCCCCAGACTCTAAACCCCTGAGAGGAGCTCTTCTCACTAGAGGAGGGGATGACTTCCCCACCCAAGCTGAAAAGCTACCAATCAAGCCCATGATTGTCACTGTGGTAGCACGCGTGCAAACGCGTGCTGCGTTATAACAGCACGCGGGTACCCGCGGGCTAAACTTAAGAAGGCCACAGGTCTATATAAAAAATGAGACAAAACAACACAAAGGCAGCCCATACCTGAAAAAGGCCTCTGGTATTGAAAAACCAGGGTCTCTAAAAGGCTCGGATGCTTCTACTTTAACAGAAAAGGAAAGTTTGCAAAAAAAGAAAACAAATGCAAAAAATAACCAACACAATAAGGCAGACTGAAAGCAAGACAATAAACCAATCAAGACCCAGACAGGATCCAGAAAGCCCCCTGAGAAGGTAAACTTCTGACAGGGAAGAGGAGACTGCCTCTTAAGCTTCCTGGGCTCTACATGCTACTGAAACCACTACAGCAGGCGTTCAAACGTGGGCTGTAGAAGGTTAGGGCACGGGTTACACGCGTGCAGGCCTTATGCAGGCCGCGTGTACCTCTGTGTATCCCTAGAATCAATGTCAAGCAACAATCAAGGAAAAACTGGTATTGATAACCAGGTTCCCTGCTAGCTTTGACTTAACAAAAAACAAATAAACAAAGAAATTGAAACTCTACTTCTTTGAACTACCCAAAAACCTTCAATGAAATTCGGAAACCCTAAGAGTAAATATCCCCAGTGGAGTCGCCAATTCTGTTGTAGGGAAATTCTACCCTATGGATTAACAAGCTAGGGTTTAAACTTGCATGCAGATCATGACCCTTAAGAAATTACTTTTAACCTTCTACCCCAAACCTAAAACCCTTTTTCACATCCAAACATGGAAAGAACCAACTAACCTTTTTATTGACAGTTGGTGTAGATCCTACGTTGCGCTTTATCCCCTTTGCTTCTGCTGCTCCCAAAAATATTTCCTGCAATCAAGACAAAACTATGCATGCATGCTATTTTTCTACTAGAGGGTTAGAGATTAAGCATCAATCAAATAAAACATATGAGATTCGTGCATTTGGGACGGGAAAAGTATCTTTTTATTAATCTCAAGATGAACCAACTTACAATGATTATAGAGACCGACCACCGTTCCTCGATCCTGATCCTGGGCTCCTCCTCTTCTTTTTCCTCCAACTGCTTTGCGTGAATTCTCCTAAAGCTTGAGGAAAGGCTAAAGGGTTGGGACAAAATGGATTTGGCAATTGGGCAGAGTTTCTTTGCTATGATTTTCCTCCTTTGAATAGTACCCCTACCCCTCCCTTTATAGGCTAGAAGAAGCTAGGGTTTTGGATGAACTCTCAGCCATGCATGGCCAAGAGTTCTAGTTAACTGACCCAAATATTTTTGTCCCGTCAGAAACTTTCCATTTTTTGTGATTCTGAAGGCAAACGTGAGTTGTAGTGGGCCTGCTAGCATTTTCCCGCGGGCTGTAGTGGGCCTGCTAGAGTTTTCCTGCGGGCTGTAGTGGGCCTGCTAGAGTTTGCTTTTTAAAAATGGATTTTTTAGAAGAGTTGTTCAATAGTTTTTTGGCAAAGAAGGGATATGAGTTGACCTGATGCCAGGTAAGCATGTGTGGTGCAATTTAGGGTTATAACAAAATACATCATCAATTTAATTTTCGTTTCCCTTTTTAGTAAGCGACAAACTTTAAAATACAACATAATTTTAAAATCTATTAGCAACTTTTGTTTTCTAGAACTTTTATACACCAACATTAGCTAGGATAGCGCCTTGGAATATGTTGTAATTCACACTATCCAAATCATCAAAACACACAATAGTATCTTGTGATAGGGAGAGTTCAAATCCACATGCTACATTTTATCCTGGGAAGTCCTTCTAACACAAGGGTCAACCATGAGGTCGCATTAGGGTCGACAGAGTTACTCACCCTACTCTATTGGTCTTAGTATAGATATTGTGCATATTATCAGGGGTCACTTGAGAAGAAAATCTTGTGGGGACCTTCTCAATTTGATTTCGGTCTTAGATACCCTGCCCTTGCGTGTGGATCAGACTGTCGACTACTTCCCTAGGCATCATTGTCGTAATTGGTAACCTGAGTAGCCTATCTCTTTGTAGTATTTACACGAGGTGACTGTGGAGGGGAAATTCTTCACGGTACCTGGAATTGACATTGGCCAAACTCACTCGGGCTCCTTGGAGGGTAAACCCATGATTATGTGTGGGATCTTGCACCAGGGTGTAAGTCTATCAAGCAGGTTGTCAACATAACTTTTCCACCCTCTTTTTCCTAGCCTCTTCTTGTCTTGAATTTGTGATGTTGGATTTCATCACCAACTAGTGACTTCAAAATAAGAAGGTTTATTTGCGTGTTTGATATCTATATTTTATTAGTAAGTGTTGTTTATTTCTCTAGCTGGCCATAGATTTGTTTCATTCTTTAATTGGTGCAAGAGTTACCTCCAAAAAGAGCTGAAAGAATACAATCCTTTGCTTCCTAACTCACTAGAGGGTTCTCCTGAAGGAGCAGTCAATAACGACATAGCCTATGAGATTGGAAGTTCTACTCCATTGGAGGAATCAATGCTTCTTGTAAATCTGTTATTGAGTGTTGTACAAGATCCACTTTTCTTCCAGATAAATTCATCAAGAGATGTTGTTGCTAAAGATTATACTAGAATACCTACTAGACCTTAGGCAGAGTTTGGTGTAGATGATCCACCCTTCAAGAGTAAATCATTTATAACTTCGGTTCGTACTGCTGGAAATTTTAATCCTAGCTCTGTCCTTGTTCGTTCTCTTTAGAGGACCTCTTCGACACACGATATTTTTGATAAGCTAGGAATGAGTCACCTACACCTGAGGACCTCTAATCAACCTATTGAATAACATACACCTATGACTTCCACTTCTTATACAGTACCTTTAAATCATTTTATTGGCATGACCAGTAATTTTGTCATAGTCTTAGACCAATTGTTGGTTGGTTGTCATACAATTCTTCCCCTCCAACTCACTAGCTCTACCATGGTCCCACAAGTTACGTCAGTTTCTTTTAGAAGTCCAGTAATCAACCAAGATCCTATTGGAACACTACTTCCACTTATATCAAATATATCACTTCCACCTGGGTATAACTCTCTTAATACTTCTATTGCTAATCCTGTCGAGAGTCCATCCGGAGGGCCTAATCTTTTTGTTCCTCCTAGGTATAATGTTGCTAGAAGTTTTGTTACTACACATACCCAGGTTCTCTCTAAGGGGCCTAAAATTCCTCATCCATCTCCACATGGAGGATCTAATCTTCCTAGCCCTAGTAGCTCCAGTTAATTTGGAGGCACAAGTCATTTTTTCACTTCTGGTTTTCAAGTTCCTGTTGCAGGCCAACCTCAAGTTGGGGGGAAACCTCAAGTTGGGGGGAAACCCCAAGCTGGGGGTCATTACCCAATGTATGGGAAATATATCCCTCAATTACAATCTCAAGCTTGGAATTTTCCTTTCCAAGGGAATCAACAACCACCTAGGGGGAAAAATCCTCAAGTAGATTCTTTTGTACCCCCTACTCCCGGGCAACCATGTCCAGGCTCTATGAATCCTACTTGGGGTCAAAGTTTTTAGTATAATTCTCCTTTCCAAAGAATATTTCCCAATCAACCAAATCATGTTGGATATTTGACCCAAAAACCTCCACCATCGAATTTAAAAGGACCCTCTAACTATCTACAGACTACTTATGGTCTTATTGGTATACCTATGTGACTACCTCCTCAAAATTACCAGTTTCCTCAAGTGAACAAACAATTGTCATTTATTGCTATTTTGGATTTACAGTATCTATGTAGGATTTTGAATGATCCTATCTTTCATTCTTCTTATTGGCCGATCATACTTGGCAAGTTACCATAAGACATTCCTAAGTTTGACAGTCAATCAAGAGAAGACCCAAATAATCACGTCATGACTTTCCATCTTTGGTGTTTATTCAAATCCTTGATGGATGACTCCATTAGATTATGTCTTTTCCAACAAACTCTTATGGGTTCGACAACCAAACGGTATATCAAATTTCCACGAGGATTATTTAGTGATTTTAACACCTTATCTATGGCTTTCTTAACACATTACCAGTTATCGATACGATATGAGAGAGGAACCAAAATTTTTAGTTCATTTAAAAAATCCTCATCTACTCACATTTCCAATCATATTCATGAGTGGAGGAGGAGAAGATGGTTAATCAAAGTTCCCCTTCTCGATCAACTATTGGTTGAGTGGTTTACTAAATCACTCATCGGTCCTATAGCTTGTGATGTCTCCATGGGTGGTGTTGTCACTGAAGAGTAGGAGATTAGTCATGATCAATACTTGGATCTTGTTTATTCAAAAATGGGCACACTATATGACTTTCTCCATGATTCTCCTCACTCATCTACAAATCCAACCGTAACACCTTCAGAATCTTCTCATGTTGTTCATGGCTTGATTGGCACTTTTCACGTTGAGACTCAATATAAACAAGCCAATTATTCCAATCCTAAATCTAATACTACTAATGTACAAAATACTCCTCCTCCAACTCCTTCTCCTGGTAAAACCTCTGAGGCTAATTCGGTTCAATCTACACCTACCAGTAAAATTCAAAATAAAAAGAAAGGGAAGGGTAATATTAAGGAGGACCAAAATAATAATCAAGAATATGATAAACCCAAGACTCAACCTACTAATGAAAAAGAAAAGAACAAGCCTCGTTATCCTTTTATTATCTATGGTGGGGATCAGTATATGAAATATTGTCCACGACGTGCTGAGGTTACTAAGTTCCTGCAAGGGACCGAGACACCTCCTACACCCATTGTTTTCTCACAACATTTTACTTCTCAGTAGCAGGCCCAATTGGTCATTCATGACCAACCTTCTCCGTCTACCACATCTTATGTACTTATGTGTATTGGTGACTCCAAGAAGAACGAAGTTGCAGTTGCTACTCGAGCCAAATTTTATTCTCCTTAGAAAGAGAAAGTTGATGATTCATCACCTCCATTGGTTCAATCTCCTCTATCGACTTCACCACCCAATGATCCTCTTCATCTCAAATGACCGAGTCTAGATACAGTTCTTCATCCTCCTCCTAAGGGAGTTGTTCGTAAGTCATCATTTAACCCTCATGCATGTGCCTCTCAAAACTACAGTATTGTATAATATCTTGCATAGGCACCTTCTGCAATGTTGTCTCTCAAAGTCCTTCAAAGTTGTCCTACGCAACAGAAGGCATTGTTAAAGGCTATTGGTGGAATTGATCCTACCGATACAAAATTGATAATATTTGAATTGGAATATCATATTCCAAGGCTCCCTCCTCAATTATCATTTCAAATGCAAGTCATTGTGGAAAATAAGAATATTTTTTGAACCGTTATTGATGAAGGAGCCTCAAATTGCATCATGTTTATCACTTGTTGGAAATCCATTAGCTCTCCTGTCCTTGCCGAGTGACACAATACTCTAAAATATTTTAATGGTACAAGGTTTAAACCTTATGGTGTTCTTCCTTCATTATCTATTACATTAGAAGACAAATTGGTCACTGTTGAGGTTGAGGTATTTGATGCACCTCTCAATTACAAACTTATACTTACTCGTAGTTGGATTGATTCTATGTGTGCATTTGTTTTTACTATTTTCCGTGTGATATGTTTCCCTAACCAAGGAAAATTTGTTACTGTTGATCAACTCACCTTATTTAATTCTGATTCACATATTAGTAACATACCTTTCATTGCAAAAACACCTCTCGGTTATGAGAATTTCAGTGTGGGTCTTCTAAAGGATTCATTGTTAATGGGTAAATTCCCCATTCCACCACTCAATATTAACACTCCTTTTTTCGCTTTTATTAACATGATCTCGACCATTTTTGGTGAATTACCTGAGTCTTATGACTCCTGGATAGTACCTATCTCTGACGATTGTCTTTGCTACGGTGAATGAATGCCCTTAAGTCCAGTAAAATTGGCTTATCAAGCTATTCAATCGTGAACTCCTCCTCTTTCTCTCTTAGATACGTCTCTCGATCCATTTCATGTGGTATTTCACACCAATGATATGATCATGACAGTCATGTGTATGGAAGATACCCCATGGGACGATGGGCATAATTATTCTATCCTCTTCCTGGAACCTGAGACCATAGAGAGTTATCAACGTATTTCGAATCCATCCACTGTTGTTACTATTTCCCCTATTCCTGAACCAACACTTGATGTTTTGTATGAAGGGAACCTGGGAAATATTTCACCTATCGTCCCTCTATATATTTCTATTAAACCCATATTCATGGAAAATGTTCATATTGGTGCCTCATGTTCTGCTGATGAGATCCAAATTTATAAGGCCCTTTTCCAAGAATTCTGTGAAATGTTTTCCTGGTGTTATGAAGAGATTCCTGGAATTGATCCATATATTGTTGTACATGAAATTAGGACTTACCCAGATGCTAAAACCATTCGATGGATACTTCTCCTAGTACATCCACACAAAGCTGTTGCTATTAAACTCGAAGTTGAAAAACTTCTTAAAGCCAGTTTTGTCTATCTTGTGGCTTTGACTGATTGGGTGTCCAATATTGTTCCATTTATGAATAAACAAGGCATGATCTATGTTTGTGTATATTATAGGGTATCGACAATGATTTTCCTAAAGATAATTATCCAACCCCTTTCGTTGATCAAATTGTTGATGACTGTGCCGGGAGTGAAATGTTCTCTTTGATGGATGGTTTCTCCATTTATAATCAAATCAATATTTTACCCGCGAATCAACATAAGACTGCTTTTATTTACCCTTGGGTAACCTTCGCATATTAGAAACTTCCTTTTGGTCTCAAGAATGTTGGTGTGAATTTTCAACGCGCTATGTCTTATGATTTTTATGATATTAAGCACATTGTACAACCTTACCTAGATGATTTAATGACGCATTCCATGTGTCTCCAAGATCACCCAACACACTTACGAGCCATTTTTCTATGTTGTCACTATTATTGCTTACGATTGAATCCACATAAATGTATCTTTTGTGTGGAGTCTAGATGACTTCTTGGTTTTATCATTTCTAGACATGGGATTAGGGTGGACCCTATGAAGGTTAAAGCTATTCTCAATTTTCATCCTCCTTCTACTTTGTGCCAACTCCAAAGTTTGCAAGGGAATACAAACTTTTTATGTTGATTCATCCCCAATTATTCTGAATTAACAAAAGGTTTTACTTGACTTCTTAAGAAGGACCATGATTTTGCATGGGATGACACTGCCAACAAAGCCTTTGAAGCTTTGAAAGTCGAGATTATTTCTTATACTTATTTTCTTCAGACTCTACCATCTCTATGTTTCTAGTCCAAGAGAATTGTTATAACCCTAAAATGCACCATACAGGTTTACCTGGCATCAGGCCAACTCATGCCTCTTCCTAGCCAAAGCCATGCTGAGCAATTCCTCAAAAAACCACTTAAAACAAGCAACCCGTGCCCTAACTTCTCACTGGGCGCGGGCAACCGCGGGCTAGCCCAAAACAGCCCGCGGGTACCTAACAAAGCAAAAAATCAAGAAAGTTTCCACCGGGACACAAGGCTTTTTGTCAGTTAACTGAAACTCTCCGCCATGCATGGCCGAGAGTTCGCCTAAAACCCTAGCTCTTCCTAGCCTATAAAAGGAGGGGTAGGGGTACTAATCAAAAAAAGGAAAAAAGGATAGCAAAGAAACTCTGCCAAATTGCCAAGTCCATTATTGTCCCCACCCTTTAGCTTTGCCTCAAGCTTCAGGAGAACTTCATGTTGCAGTAGTTGGAGGACAGAAGAAGAGGAGGAGCCAAGGATCAGGATCGAGGAACGGTGGCCAGTCTCAGAACTCATTGTAAGTGATTCATTTTGAGACTAATGAAAAAGATGCTTTTCCCGTCCCAAGTTCATGAATCTCATCTATGTTATTTGATTTATGTGTTATTTCTAACCCTC
>ML786097.1:1694882-1729112 GCA_009831015.1 Picea engelmannii
TCCCAAGTTCATGAATCTCATCTATGTTATTTGATTTATGTGTTATTTTTAACCATCTAGTAGATTAGTAGCATGCATGTGTAGTCTTGCCTTGATTACAGGAAGCTTTGTAGAAGGGGCAGCAGCAGCAAGGAAATAGAAGGCTCAACGGAGGATCTACTTCAATCATCGTTAAAAAGGTGAGTCGAGTCTTCCATTGTTTGCTTGAAAAGGGGTTGAGATTTTGGGTAGAAGGTTAAAAGTTAAATCTTAAGGGTCATGATCTGCGTATAAGTTTAGAGCCCTATCTTATTAGTCCGTAGGGTAGAATACCCCACAACAAGAATGATTGACACGATGAACATGTTATTTATTGTTTGAGTGAGAGTCTCATGACCATCGAAACCAAATATATGCATGTGGAGAAAATTCCCTTGGCATCTGTTCAAGTCATTCAATGTTTTCATCATTATATCTTATTGCAAAAAGCTACATTCATTTCTGATTTCAACTCTATGCAACACATACTTACTCGACAATTGTTGGTAGGAAAATACTCCAAATGGATAGTGATTCTCTAGGATTTTTATTTGGAGTTTGAGTGAGCCAAGTCAAATAAATATTTGATTTTTTCTGAGTTGATATGTGACCTTCCCTCTACTGAGAAAGAAACTGTGGCAGAGGATTCCTTTCCTAACGAGTCTCTCTTTCTGATCAGTTCTGATGACACTTGGTATAGATAAATTATCATTTATCTCCAAACCCAAACTTTTCGGCCTGATATTTCTAGTGTAGATCGTCATCGTATTCTCTATCAAGCCCATCAATACATTATCCTTGGTAATACCCTTTACCTTCATGGTATTGATTCCATATTTCGACAATGTCTAACCTATGATGAAGCTAAGAAATATTTGAATGACTGTCAGTCCAGAGCATGTGGCGATCATATGTCTGGGTATGCCACTACCCAAAATATATTATGAGATGGTTACTTCTTGCCTTCTTTTTTTAAGGATTGCATTACTTCCATTCAGAAATAAGATGCTTGTGAAATGTATAACAATAAGATCCGATCTCATCTTTCTCCTCTTTACCCTATAGTTTCCACAGGTCCTTTCGCTAAATGGGGAATTGACTTCATGGAATGTAACCCTCACTCGGCTGGGGGGCATGGATACATTATCATAGTCATGGATTATTTCACTAAATGGGTCGAGGAGATCCCTACATTTTATAATACTAGGTGTTAGCACTCTGTAAATTATGTCTAGCTGAATAGACAAATGACAGAGGTAACTGTTGCAACCAACTTTAGAGTTGATGCACTAGCCTACTCAACTCAGAGAGGGCTCACTCGTGTCACTTGATACATCTATGGAAATCGGTGGCTAGAATTGGTTGTTTTGGGGTTTTAATAAAGTTGTTGAAGAGATGAAGATGACCTTTGGGATATGGAGTCAAGAATGTAGGATGCATTTCCAAATCATGAAGATAATCAAGAGGAAAAGGCTAAATGAGGAAGTGACATCTGCGTTTATGCTTGGAAATTTTAGATGGTATCAAAAGAAAAGAAACACACAACTATTATCAAAGCATTATAGTAATGAATTCTGAAATGGTTTAGAAGAGATGAACATAGTATAAATCACCAAGATGAGAGCATTGAATAATGAATTCTGGAATTTTAGTTTCTCAATTTAGATAGAAGAAAGTAAAATGAAAATACATAATAACATGAATCACATACTATGAGGGAAAACGAGACTCATAACACCACCAATTAGAATCTTTTCATAAAAAGTCCCAAAATCTGCCTCTACACCCATGTATTCATTCCAACCCTGGAGAATTATAAAGTTTTCCTGCACAGATGGTGTGCTCCTCTTTTCTCCATCATTCTATAATCATGAGGCCAAGCATATATAGAGGAATTTCATATGGAATTTAAAATGTTCCGACTTCCTCATAATTCTAAAAACATATACGAGTTACAAAAAGGAAGAATAGTTGCATTATTTAAAGGCACCATTAGTAATTGGTCTATCATATCAGGAATACCTTCTCTTATGCTATCATCTATCCAAAACTATCTGAAATACACCAAAATTTTACTCGAGGATTCACCTTAGCTTGGCGATTTCCTCCTCCAGGGTACTTCACCAATCAGATTTTTCCCCGACGCTCTTTTTCATCTTGATTTTGGCCTCTAATTTCCTCCTTTTTCTCCTCCTCTTCTTTATGGTTGGGTGGAAGGTGTTGTCTGCATGTTCATTTATGACAAGATCCCTTATAACGGGGCTTAATATTACTCCTGACTCTGTCTCAGTTTCAGGTTCGGTATGAAATTTAGTCCCTTGCATCTGCAAGAACCATCTTTCATTCTTACTTATTGACCTGCCTGGTACCTTAACTGAGAACCCAATTGCACCAAACGTCATTTAACATATATTATCCATGCTTTCTAGACTTCGCAAAGACCTTGATTTGGACACCCTTTGAGTTTACATAATTCAGGAGCACAGGCCGAGCTTGTTTTTCTTACACATAAGATGACAATTTCCCAGAATAGGATAAACTGATTCATATCTGAGATTTTGATGTTCTATGTACTTTGCGCACAAATTACTATCATAGTACCTTGGTGTTCCATGCTTCATCAATCCACTTCGAATGATGAGCCTTGAATTAGTTATGCAACGACGTCCTTTTGGTACGTCAACCGGGAAAATACCTGGACCGGTGATGTGAGGTGATCTAACCAACTGCCATCCTCCCCACGAGCTATTGACATGACGTTTTGAAACACGTGACATCGAGGCCATAGGAAAATTCATTTCGGGCAATACACCATCTTCCCTGATGTGTGTGTAACAACACCACACATTCCCCATCGAAACCATTGTAGTTTTCCCCGGTCTGCCTTCACGATGTTAAGTTTCATGCTATTTGTTTGTCTGATGTAGGCTTCAACCATAGATATAAGATTCTTCAAGATTGATGGTACACCAAGATACTCCCTCCCCACTTTGGCAACATTCGTTCATATGCCGCAAAATATATCCGAGTGCCCTGAACTATCGTGCCTCTACTGTGGTATAGTGTCTCGCTAAACTTTAGAAGGTTTTAGATCCCGATAAAAATTGTTAGGGTGATAACATTGGCTCCAACTAGGGATGCTATCCACCCAACGAGGTAGCAAAGAAATCGTAGACCCGGTGCCTAATCCATGGGGTCATTCCCCAAAACATGTGTGTGTTCTGCTCCTACCAATCTCTGTGAACTGCTTCCAACTGCATGGGGACGTCCGAGTGCATTATTGAAAATTGATTGTATCTAGTGTTGGAAAACTAAAACTGAAAGAATGCTTGACCGAAAAGCTTATTTTCACATCCCTACCTACCATAAAACTGTTGGGATGACCACTCACTCAGGTGATGCTAAAGTGCCAATGCAACCAATCAAGCAATTGGTTTCCTGATTTTCCTTTCACATTTTTTTCAAGCTGGTAGAAAAACGTAAAGGATGGCGGTTGAAAAAACAAATTGAATCAAAAATTTGAGCTTATGAATGAAGAAAATTCATTCTTCATTTAATACTATAATAGGATGGCCATCGGATCTTGAAAATCATGAAAAATCATTTCTCCCTCATGAGCAAAAACTGAAAGGCATGTATCTTTCATCAGTGTTAGTTGTTTTTGCTCTATTTCTTCTGTTCTGAGAACATCTTCGAATGAAATTGCGATGATAGGTTTTTCTTCTTGGCCATGCATATCAACAAAAATATTCATATATTCTTGAACATATTCAAATATGATAGCCATATAATATGCACCAAGGTTATCCTCTTGTTCATCAAACAACTTTGATGTGGTTTCATTAAATTTCAGGAAATTTGTTTGAGGACACCCACTTTGACTTTCCAGTGAATAAATAGAAATAAGTTCCTTCTCATGCACTACTTCACAGTCTAGAGCTCTCACGGATGGATTTTCTAAACCTTGATTTTCAAATGACTTGAATAAAACCACTGCCTCTTCATTATCTTTCTCTGTTTTTGATGGACAAATGGCATACACTGCTTCATCTATGTCATTTCTTTCTTTAGTTCTGGAAACTTCCATAGATGCAATTTCATAATCTTCATCCATGTCTATGTTGCTTAAAAATTTACCCACGATGTCATTCTCACGGAAAGAGAAAATACTCTGAAACACCTTTTCATGTTGAGAATCCATATTGATTTCGGGATGGATAAAATGACCTTGAACAATACTTTCTGGAGCAACTTCTTCCTTTTCAGGCTGATAGATGAACATAGAATGCAAATCTGAGATGACATGACCCTTTATGTGATTGTGCATAGAATTATAATCACCACTCCATTCATGCTTGGAGGATCCCTGTCCTGAGATACTACAAATATTTTTCTTCAATAATTCGAAAGAGGAAAAACATAATGGTAGGGTTTTCCTACCTAATTTGAAACCGTCTTCAATTTCATTGTCAACATATGGTTGTATTTCATCGCAAGCAATAGGGTGTGCAAGAACATGAAAAGAATGTTGTGACATCTTGTCATTCTGCTACATTGATCTAGTGTGGCTTTGCATAAGCACAAATTATTTTTCTTCGATGATGATTTTAATATTTTCTTTCAGCAATTTGAAAGAAGAAAAGTGTAGGGGTATGGAATTCCCTTCAACTGATTCAATACTTTCTTCTTTGTAATTGTGATATGCAGCCTGATTGATTTCATTATACTGCTAAAAAGGAACATTTTCTAATAGAGAATATGTGGTTGATTTTTCCAGGGGGTCAACATCGTAATCATCATATTCATTGTATATAGTAAAATCATTAACATATTCCATGTCATCTAACAAGAACAAACTTAGAACATTAACCTGTTCTTCAAGAAGCTATTTTTTACACTCATATTCTTGTCTATATACAAATGAATACATAAAACGATCATCCCTCTACTCATCATGGAATGGATCAACACCTCCTCTTTTGACAAGTAGGATGTAATTTTTTGAAAAATCATTAGCATTGGAAACTTCAAGAGGACCCATGATATTGTCAATTCTATGCTCAAGATTCCAATCAACTATTTTTTGTTCATATTCACTTTCATGTCCTTGAACATTCAACCCCTCATTTTGTGTTTGTTTACATGCGTGGATGTTGTGTTGAATGTCCCGAGCATCACTAAACATTTTTTGTAAGGACCCAGGTCTTGTTTCCATCAGGAGGAAAGAAAAATATGGATGAAGAGTAGTTGCGTAATGGAGCATGGAAGAAACTTCAGAGGGTTGAATTTATTTGGACAAATTATAATAGACGCTAGAGAACTTTCTAATGAATATAGAAATATATTCATTGTTTCATCTTTTCAAGGCATAAAACTCAGTGAGTTGCATCTCTAAGGATTTCTCCTTGCCCCAAAATTAAAAAGAAACCCTTCTTCAATTCCACCCATGAGCCGATGGTTTCTGGGTGTAAGTGTTTGAACCAGTGTTTGGTGTCTCCTTTCAAGGATTGAGAGAAAAATCTCATACACACATCATCGTGGTCAATCTCAAATAAATCTATAAAATGCTCAAACCCTTGAATGTGCTTTTCAGCAGATATGATACTTGATTCTCCATCGAACACAGGTAGGAACTCATAGTAATTTGAAGGGAAATCGTGAAGGGTTTGGGGTATATTTAAGGGTATATATCTATGTTGGCCCTTAGGGGATTCATCAAATTGGTCATTTTCATTGAGTGGCCTGGGTGAAACATTTTTATCAGAACCAATGACAAGGCGAGGGTATGCATGTGCAACGTATAGAGGAGGAAATATAATTTTAAGTCTGTCATGATCATTAATAAGATACAATAGGTAAAATAAAGTTTGTTTGGAATTTTCAAGGAAGGAGCAGATGCAACTTAAAAGGAAAAGTAAAATTCTTTGTAAGAGGTCCCATTTTGAGTATCTGTTTTCCCTCATGATGCCCTTCCTGGCCCCTGTCAAGGGGCTTCATCTTTCAGTGAAGTTTTAGTCTCGTGCTTGAAGTATTCAGAGCAGGGTCACCTCTTGGAAATTTAGGATTCCTTTTTCAGTGGAGTCTCCTTCAACCCGAAGTGGAGTCACCAGAGAAAGAATACAACCAATGTGTGCCTAAGTGTCTGCCTCTCTCAAACCCTAGAACTCAACCATGTCGTTCTTCCCAGGGAAAAATTTTAAATTTTTTCCCCAACAACGGTGCCAAAATGTTAGCACTCTGTAAATTTTGTCCACCTAAATAGACAAACGACAGAGGTAACTGTTGCAACCAACTTTAGAGATAATGCACTATCCTTCTCAACTCAGAGAGGGCTCTCTCATGTCACTTGATACATCTATGGAAATCGGTGGCTAGAATTGGTTTTTTTTGGGGTTTTAATAAAGTTGTTGAAGAGATGAAGATGACCTTTGGTATATGGGTTCAATAATGTATGATGCATTTCCAAATCATGAAGACAATCAAGTGGAAAAGGCTAAATGAGGAAGTGACTTCTGAGTTTATGCTTGAAAATTTTAGATGGTATCAGAAGAAAAGAAACACACAACTATTATTAGAGCATTATAGTAATAAATTTTGAAATGGTTTAGAAGAGATGGACATAGTCTAAATTTCCAAGCCGAGAGCATTGAATAATGAATTATGGACTTTTAGTTTCTCAATTTAGATAGAAGAAAGAAAAATGAATATACAGAATAACATGAATCACATACTATGAGGGAAAACGAGACTCATAACACCACCAATTAGAATCTTTTCATAAAAACTCCCAAAATTTGCCTCTACACCCATGTATTCATTCCATCCCTAGAGATTTATAATTTTTTCCTGCACAGAGGGTAGGCTCCTCTTTTCTCTATCATTCTATACTCGTGAGGCCAAGCATATATAGAGGAATTTCATATGGAATTTAAAACATTCTGACTTCCTCATAGTTCTAAAAACAGATACGTGTTACAAAAAGGAAGAAGAGTTGCATAATTTAAAGGGACCTTTAGTAATTGGTCTGTAATATTAGGAATCTCTTCTCTTAAGCCGACATCTGTCCAAAACTATCTGAAATACACCAAACATTTACCTAAGGATTCACCTCAGCTTTGTGATTTCCTCCTCCAGGGTACTCCACCAATCGAAATGTTCCCCGACACTCTTTATCATCTCGGTTTTGGCCTCTGATTTCCTCATTTTTCTCCTGCTCTTCTTTGCGACTAGGTGGCACATATTGTCTGTGTGTTCATTTATGACAAGATCCCTTATAACAAGGCGATGTTAAGTTTCATGTTATTTGTTTGTTCGATGTAGGCTTCGACCATAGATATGATATTCTTCAAGATCGACAGCCCACCGAGATACTCCCTTCCCACTTCTGTTACATTCATTCATAGACAGCGGAATATAGTCGAGCACCCTGAACTATTGTGCCTCTATTTTGGTATAGCGTCTCGATAAACTTTAGAAGTTTTTAGATCCCGATAAAAATTGTTAGGGTGATAACATTGGCTCCAACTTGGGATGCTATCCTCCTAGTGAGGTAGCAAATAACTCATAGACCAAGTGCCTGATCCATGGGGTTGTTTCCCAAAACATGTGTGTGTCCTTCTCCTAGCAATCTCTATGCACTGCTTCCAACTGCATGGGGACGTCCGAGTGCATTATTGAAAACTGACTGTATCTAGTGATGGAAAACTCAAACTGAAAGAATGCTCGACCGACAAGATTATTTTCACAATTGGTTTCCTGATTTTCCTATCACATTTTTTTCAAGTTGGTGGAAAAATGTAAAGGATGGCGGCTAAAAAAACAAATTGAATCCAACATTTGAGCTTATGAATGAAGATAACTCATCCTTCACTAAAGAATGTAATAGGATGGCCATCGGATCTTGAAAATCATGAAAAATCATTTCTCCTTGATGAGAAAAAATTGAGAGGCAAGTATCTTTCATCAGTGTTAGTTGTTTTTGCTCTATTTCTTCTATTCTAAGAACATCTTCAAATGAAATGGCGATGATAGGTTTGTCTGCTTGGCCATGCAAATCAACAAAAATATTCATATATTCTTGAACATCTTCAAATATGACAACCATATAATATGGACCAAGGTTATCCTCTTGTTCAACAAACAACTCTGATGTGGTTTCATTAAATTTCTAGAAGTTTGTTTGAGGACAACCACCTTGACTTTCCAGTGAATAAATAGAAATAAGTTCTTTCTCATGCACTACTTTATAGTCCAAATCTCCCACGGATGGATTTTCAAAACCCTGATTTTCAAATGACTTGAATAAAACCACTTCCTCTTCATTATCTTTCTGTGTTTCTGATGGACAAATGGAATACAATGCTTCATCTATGTCATTTGTTTCTTTATTGTTGGAAACTTCCATAGATGCAATTTCATAATCTTCATCCATGTCTATGTTGCTTAAAAATTTAACCACTATGTCATTCTCAAGGGAAGAGAAAATAATCTGAAACACCTTTTCACGTTGAGAATCCATACTGATTTCAAGATGGAGAAAATGACCTTGAACAATACTTTCTGGAGCAACTTCTTCTTCCTTTTCAGGCTGATAGTTGAACATAGACTCCAAATTTGAGCTGACATGACCCTTTATGTGATTGTACATAGAATTATCATCACCACTCTGTTCATGCTTGGAGGATTCCCATCCTGAGATACTACAAATCGTTTTCTTCAATAATTCAAAAGAAGCAAAACATAATGGTAGGGTTGTCCTACCTGATTTGAAACCGTCTTCAGTTTCATTGTCAACATATGGTTGTATTTCAGCGCAAGAAATAGGTTCTCCAAGCACATGAAGATAATGTCATGACATATTGTCATTGTTCTCCATTGATCTAGCATGGCTTTTCATAAGAACAGATTCTTTTTCTTCGATGATGATTTTAGGATTTTGTTTCAGCAATTTGAAAGAAGAAAAGCTTAGAGGTAAGGAATTCCCTTCAATTGATTCAATACTTTCTTCTTTGTAATTGTGATATGTAGCCTGATTTCTTTCATTGTACTGCTAAAAAGGAACATTTTATGATAGAGAACATGTGGTTGATGTTTCCATGGGTTCAACATCGTAATCATCATATTCATCGTATATAGGCAAATCATTAACATATGCCATGTCATCTAACAAGAACAAACTTAGAACATTAACCTGTTCTTCAAGAAGTTGCTTTTCACACTCATATTCTTGACTATGTACAGATGAATACATAAAACGATCAGCCCTCTACTCATCATGGAATGGATCAACACCTCCTCTTTCGACAAGTGGGAACTATTTTTTTTCAAAATCATTAGCATTGGAAACTTCAAGAGGACCCATGATATTGTCAATTCTATGATCAAGATTCCAATCAACTATTTTCTATTCATATTCACTTTCATGTCCTTGAACATTCAACCCCTCATTTTGGGTTTGTTTACATGCTTGGATGTTCTGTTGAATGTCCTAAGCATCACTAAACATTTGTTGTAAGGACCTAGGTCTTCTTTCCATCAGGAGGAAAGAAAAATCTGGATGAAGAGAAGTTGCGTAATGGAGCATGGCAACAGCTTCATAGGGTTGAATTTCTTTGGACAAATTATAATAGACGCTAGAGAATTTTTTACTGAATATAGAAATAGATTCATTGTTGCATCTTTTCAAGGTGTAAAACTCAATGAGTTGCAGCTCTAAGGATTTCTCCTTGCCCCAAAATTTAAAAAATAACCTTCTTCAATTCCACCCATGAGCCGATGGTTTCTGGGTGTAAGTGTTTGGTGTCTCCTTTCAAGGATTGAGAGAAAACTCTCATACACACATCATCGTGGTCAATATCGAATAAATCTATAAAATGATCAAACCCTTGAATGTGATTTTCAGCAGATATGATACTCGATTCTCCATCGAACATAGGTAGGAACTCATAGTAATTTGAAGGGAATCATGAAGGGTTTGGGGTAGCTTTAAGGGTATATATCTATGTCAGGCCTTAGGGGGTGCTGGGCCAAGAATAGTGGGAGAGACATTGGTCTAAGTCTCATGGGATTCATCAACTTGGTCATTGTCATTGAGTGGCCTAGGTGAAACCTTTTTATCAGAACCAACAACAAGGCGAGGATATGCATGTGCAATGTTAGAGGAGGAAATATAATTTTAAGTGTTTCATGATCATTATTAAGTTACAATAGGTAAAAGAAAGTTCATTTGGAATTTTCAAGGAAGGATTAGATGCAACTTAAAACGAAAAGTAAAATGCTTTGTAAGAGGTCCCATTTTTAGTACATGTTTTCCCTCATGATGCCCTTCCTTTCCCCTATCAAGGGGTTTCATCTTTGAATGAAGTTTCAGTCTTGTGCTTGAAGTATTCAGAGCAGGATCACCTCTTCGAAATTCAAGATTCCTTTATTAGTGGATCCGCCTTCGAACCGAAGTGGAGTCGCCAGAGGAGGAATACAACCAATGCGTGCCTAAGTGTCTACCTCTCTTAGAACCTAGAACTCAACCACGTCGTTATTCCCAGGGAAAATTTGTAAATTTCATCCTCGGCAATGACGCCAAAATGTTAGAACTTTGTAAGCTTTGTCCATTTGAATAGAAAAATGACAGAGGTAATTGTTGCAACCATCTTTAGAGTTGAGGCACTAGCCTTCTCAACTCAGAGAGGGCTCTCTCGTGTCACTTGATACATCTATGGAAATTGGTGGCTAGAATTGGTTTGTTTTGGGGTTTTAATAAAGTTGTTGAAGAGATGAAGATGGCCTTTGGGCTATGGGGTCAAGAATGTAGGATGTATTTCCAAATCGTGAAGACAATCAAGAGGAAAATGCTAAATGAGGAAGTGACTTTTGAGTTTATGCTTGAAAATTTTAGATGGTATCAGAAGAAAAGAAACACACAACTATTATCAGAGCATTATAGTAATGAATTCTGAAATGGTTTAGAAAAGATGAACATAGTCTAAATCACCAAGCCGAGAGCATTGAATAATGAATTCTGGACTTTTAGTTTCTCAATTTAGATAGAAGAAAGAAAAATGAAAATACAGAATAACAAGAATCACATACTATGAGGGAAAACGAGACTCATAACACCACAAATTAGAATCTTTTCATAAAAAGTCCCAAAATCTGCCTCTACACCCATGTATTCATTCCATCTCCAGATATTTATAAAGTTTTCCTTCACAGAGGGAAGGATTCTCTTTTCTTCATCATTCTATACTCATGAGGCTAAGCATATATAGAGGAATTTCATATGGAATTTAAATCATTCTGACTTCCTCATAATTCTAAAAACAGATACGAGTTACAAAAAACAATAACAGTTGCATTATTTAAAGGGACCATTAGTAATTTTTCTGTCATATCAGGACTCCCTTCTCTTAAGCTGACATCTATCCAAAACTATCTGAAATACACTAAAATTTTACATGAGGATTCACCTCATCTTGGCGATTTCCTCCTGCAGGGTACTCCACCAATTGAAATGTTCCTCGACGCTCTTTATCATCTCGGTTTTGTCCTTTGATTTCCACCTTTTTCTCCTCCTCTTGTTTGTGGCTAGGTGGCAGGTTTTGTATGCATGTTCATTTATGAAAAGATACCTTATAACAGGGCTTAATATTACTCCTCACTCTGTCTCAGTTTCAAGTTCGGTATGAAATTTAGTCGCCTGTATCTGCAAGAACCATCTTTCATTCTTACTTATTGACCTGCCTATTACCTTAGATGAGAACCCAATTATGCTAGACACCGTTTGAAGGATATTATCCATGCTTTCTAGACTTCGCATAGACCTTGATTTGACCACCCTTTGAGTTTACAAAATTTAAGAGAACATGTTGAGCTTGTTTTTCTTGCGCATAAGATGACAATTTCCCAGTATAGGATAAAATAATTCATATCTGAGATTTTGATGTTCTGTGTACTTTGTTCATGAATTAATGTCATAGTACCTTGGTGTTCCACACTTCATCAATCCACTTCGAATGATGAGCCTCGAGTTAGTTATGCAGCAACGTCCTTTTGGTACGTCATCCAGGCATGTACCTGGACTGGTGATGTGAGGTGATTTGACCAACCGCCATCCTCCCTGTGAGATATTGACATGACGTTTTGAAACATGTGACATCGGGGCCATAGGAAAAGTGGTTTTGGGCAATCCGTCGTCTCCCCCGATGCGTGTGTAAGAGCGCCACACGTTCCCCGTCGAAACCAGAGTAATTTTCCTCAGTCTGCTTTCGCGATGTTAAGTTTCATGCTATTTGTTTCTCTGATGTAGGCTTCAACCATAGATATGAGATTCTTCAAGATTGATAGCCCTCCGAGATACTCTCTTCTGATGTAGATGCAGACGCACTCCACGTCTGCTCACAGGATCGTTCTGTCTGATTCGTGAGCCGAAGCAACTCTTTCGACTCCCATTGGAATCGCGCATAAATCAATCCACAGGTCCTTCCAATCCTCACAAACTCTAAAACACGACCGCTATCCTTTCCTCAACAGGAAATGCAATTTTGGGCTTCAGGACTTCTTAATTCCCGATGACAGGAATCCTCTGTCCTCTTTAAACCTCTCGATCACTGAAGTTTTGATATGCCGAAACACCTCTATCGGTGACTAGCCCTAAGGGATAAGTCTTGGCCCACACGACCACTTCACATATGACCTTGACCTTATTTCAGGGTTTTGTAACCCAAGCACTCGACCTCTTGTCCTCTAGACCCCCGAAGTGACGATACGCAAAATGTCGATATGGGAGATACCGAAATGGCACTTGTCCCAACCTTCTCTTTTTCACGATTTCGAGCTTCAAACACCAAAATGCCTTTGGGTTCTTGCCCTCGAAACTCCTAAATTTCTTATTCCTGACCTCTGATATGACGTCAGCTAGGAAACCCCTTTTAGGATTTCGTGATTTC
The DNA here is from genome assembly GCA_009831015.1 of Picea engelmannii. NCBI lineage: Eukaryota > Viridiplantae > Streptophyta > Pinopsida > Pinales > Pinaceae > Picea > Picea engelmannii. Next base: position 1,707,842 of record ML786097.1, read on the forward strand.
AAATGCCTAAATGCTCTGAACATCTTGTCTTCGGGATTCGCGAAACGTCGAATCCCGATATGCCGATGGACTCTCCCCTTTCAGGATTTCTTCCTGAATTCTTGGATTTCCGCCATGCGTCCCAAATGGATGGATGGTCTAGATCAAATCTCGGGACTTCGCTAGATGTGAAGTCAAAAATTTCTCACCTCTGTGAGTCTTGGTTCCCGGATCTCCGAAATGGATGATCGCGTGACACACGTCCTTCCTCAGATCGATGACTGCAATTCTTTCATTGTTTCGGGACTTGTAATGTCCCAACCTATCATCGTCAGGACCTCCAATATCCCAAATGTCGATATCCCAATGCGCCAATGCCTTTCGGGACTTTCATCTCCTCTGCTCTGTTGTATGAGGGTTTAACTCCCTCACAACTCTCGACAGATCTGACGGCTATCGGGTTCTTCGTCTAAGATCTGACAGTTCAGACCTCTTATGTGTGCTCGCTCTACTACACTTCTTCCTGGACGTAAAGACTTCGACGGTCTAGAGTTCTTTCCCTCAGCCTGATCTAACGGTTGTTGTGCATCTCCGAAACTTCTGCGCTTTCTTCCAAGACTTGGAAGAATTTTTTCAAATTCTCAAGGGCCTCAACCTTGAGTTCTTCTTGTGAGCTCCATGAATTGAGTTCTCGCCTACATGTATAAAAGTTTTGTTCCTCCTGAGCTTTAAAAAATCTTAACTCTTCAAGGAGTTCTGTAGCCTCTGCACTCCTTGCGGCTACAACTTTGTGCGTAAAAGAACTCGCCCTCCTGAGCTTGACCTTCTCTGAAACCTTAAGAGGTTTCCACGACTCCTGCACTCCTTGCATAGTCTCTGCACGCACGAGGTGCTATCCCTTCTGAGATTACTCATGAACTCAGATCTCTAAGGAAAATAATTCCTTCTTCCTTCTCCCTTAGATGGAGAAATAGGATGCCCTCCTGGCACTCCTACTCAAGCAACCTCTTGTTGAGTGCTCAGGGCATTCAGCAACCCTGCAAAGATCCTTCGGCTGGATTTTTCCTCAATTTACAGAACTCCACAGAGTTCTCTTCCTGCACCTATCTGCACGCTGTCTCAATTTCCTCCTGATAGAGTTATACAAAACTCACAACAAATTTTCTGTCTTTTGTGCATTCCTTGCATTGGCTCAATGCCCACCTGGAAAATATTCACAGAACTCAAAGAAAAATTATGTCTGCAACTGTGTCTCTCCTACACGGCCTTGCCTCCTGAGGTATTCAGCGACCTCACAGGTCTTCCTCTGAGTTGATGATTCTAGTTTTTGTGCCCACCTGGCACATGTTTGTCTGAACCCGCAGAATTCAAAAGTGCTTCAGTGCACTGGTATTCAGAGTCCGCAGTACTCTGTCACGCCCTCCTGGCATGAAACCTCAAAGACCTTCACTTGAAATCAAACACACTCCTACAAATGAAAAACTACAACATACATTCACATCATAAATAGAACACACTCACAGACATTCATTCAACACAAGAAATATGCAGGAAAAACTGTTGTTTGTATTAAAATGGCTAATGCTTGTTTTGTACAAGGGTGTTCCTGAGAAAGGCCTATAACAAGGTCTCAACTCCTTCTCTCTTCTGCTCTCCTAGCTCTACCTCTTCTAACTCAACTTTTTCAAAATGATATTACCATGGTTCTTTTACATGAGGGGGCTCTTTGAGATCTTCCCTCCAATCTACCTACCCTATTCAATTACATTGAATGGGATGTCTAGTCCAAAAATAGGATCTAGATCTTAGCCTTACAAACATTAAAGGCCTATCTATCTACAGCCTTTGTGCATAGCACGACTCCACGGTTCAACATCCTAAACATTAAATTACATTCAAATTCAAAATGGAAGACGAGGGTTGCGCCTCTCTTCAGCTTTAAATGCATGCACTGACATGGTTGGCTGGCTGGTTGGCTGACATGGAGAGATGCTTCTGCATCATACTCATCAACTGCAAAATTCATGAGCTCCTACTCATGACCTTCCTCTCTCAGCTTTGGAAATCCTCCTGGATCCCAAACAAATTTCTGGAGCTGTTCATCTGCTCCATCTCCCTGTTGCTACTACTGTTGTTGCGCTACTGCTGGTACTTATTTTATTCTACTCAGCTTCTCCTTGTTGACAGTTTCTACTTACCCTAACATCAGTTCCCTGATATCCTCAATCACTTCATCCAACTGCTCCAGTGGATGGCCCTGTTCATGCAGTCTCTCTAGCTGCAAAAATTTTCTGCAATTGGGTAGATCATTGTGACCTCCCATGCCTTCTTCATATGCTTCCAACTTGACCTGTTGGATGTGCATGCCCTACACTTTCACCCTTCTCTCTAGGGTTTCAATCTGTTCATACAGATCAACTAAACTAATGATGTCTACTTCTTCCTCTTCCTCCACTTCTGCAAGCTCCAATGTTGCAGTCTTTTCAGTTTCTTGGCTGAAAATATTGAACCATTCCTCGGAATTCTCACCATCCTCTTATTCTGTGTGGGTAGTCTCAAATACCTGCTCCAATTATTCTCTGATAGTCTCAGTTGGCTGTATTTCTCTTGTTGTTGCTACTTCATTTGCAACACAGACTTTGGCCTCCTCTGGGCTATGTGGCAGGAATATATGAATTCCTCCAATCATCAGAAGATTTATTTAATATTCCTCCTCTGTTAGATGCATCTGTTGATCCAAACTCACCTCTGAGTTTATGAGACCCTCAAATAGTCTCATCTGCTTATCCCTACCAACCTGGCAAACTGGAAACTTACTGCCCCCCTCTTGGCAGTCTGTGAGATCCCACAGCGACCTCAATCCATTTCCCTCCTGGCAATATGAAATTCCCTGGCTATCCTCATGACAGTCTATGAGATCCTCAACTGATCTCAACTATTTTCCCACCTGGCAATCAAAAATTTCTTCTATGCCCTCCTGGCAGTGATTGAGATCTTCAGCTGATCCCATTTCCTCCTCAGCATCACCGAGATTTATCCTAGTCTCTGGTTCACCTATCTGAACCCTCTCTTCTAGTCTGTTGAGGTTTTCAGTATGCCTCAACCATCCTCTTAACAACCTACGTTGTCTTCTAGCCATCAACTTCTGGACTGGCCATTTTGCTTTTGTCTTAATGGGCCATTCATATACTCATATTGACCTAGTGTTCTATTGCATCTCCAATGCAAGTTCATCCATCCTTGTGTTCATCTCAGTGAGTTCCTCATCCCATTTAGTTTCGCTCATCAGCTCTGGGTTCTTCCTTCTAGTTTATCTTCAGACTTCAGTAGCCATATCGCTGTCCCTGTCTACCCTCCTAGAAAACCTGCTGCTCACTCAGAAGAAATAATTCACAGAGTCTCCAACACTCTATCCTATTTTTCCTTCTGCTTCTCTACCTAAAATCTATAGACAGAGTTCTCGCTCTGATACCAAAATGATGCAGATGTAGATGCACTCCACATCCACTCACAGGATAGTTCTGTCTGATTCGTGAGCCAAAGCGGCTCTTTCGACTCCCACTGGAATCATGCATAAATCGATCCACGGGTCCTTCCAATCCTCACGGCCTCTAAAACATGACCGTTACCCTTTCCTCAACAGGAAATGCAATTTTGGGCTTCAGGACTTCTTAATTCCCAACGACAGGAATCCTCTGTCCTCTTTAAACCTCTCTATCATTGAAGTTCTGATATGTCGAAACACCTATGTCTTGGCCCACACGACCACTTCACATATGACCCTAACCTTATTTCGGGGTTTCATAACCCAGTCACTCGACCTCTTGTCCTCTAGACCAACGAAGAGCCAATACATGAAATGACGATATGGGAGATGTCGAAATGGCACTTGTCCCGGCCTTCTCTTTTTCTCGATTCCAGGCTTTGAAACACTGAAATTCCTTTGGGTTCTTTCCCTCGGAACTCCCGAAGTTCTGATTCTCGACCTCCAATATGACATCATCTAGGAAACCCCTTTCGGGATTTTGCGATTTCGCGTGCCGAAATGCTCCAAACGTCTTGTCTTCAGGATTCGCGAAACATCGAATCCTAATATGCTGATGGACTCTCCCCTTTTAGGATTTCTTCCCAAATTCTTGGATTTCTACCATGCATCCCAAATGGATGGATGGTTTAGATAAAATCTAGAGACTTCACCAGATCTGAAGTCAAAAAGCGCTCACCTCTGTGAGTCCTAGTGCCCGGATCTCCGAAATGGATGATTACATGACACGCGTCCTTCCTCAGATCGACGGCTGTGATTCTTTCACTGTTTTGGGACTTCTAATGTCCCGACCTCTCATTGTCAGGACCTTTGATATCCTAATGCGCCAATTCCTTTTAGGAATTTCATCTCCTCTGCTCTACTGTATGAGGGTTTAACTCCCTCACAACTCTCGACATATCTAATGGCTGTCGGGTTCTTCAGCTAAGATCTGACGGTTCAGACCTCTTATCTATGCTGACTCTGCTACACTTCTTCCTGGATGTAAAGACTTTGGCGGTCCATATATCTTTCCCTTAGCTTGATCTAATGACTATTGTGCACCTTCAGAACTTCTGCGCTTTCTTCCAGGACTTGGAAGATTTTTTTCCAAATTCTCAAGGGCCTCAACCTTGAGTTCTTCTTCCTGGGAGCTCCACGAATTGAGTTCTTTCCTGCTCGTATAAAAGCATTGTTCCTCTTGAGATTTAAAAACTCTGAACTCTTCAAGGAGTTTTGTAGCCTCTGCACTCCTTGCGGCTACGACTTTGTGCATAAAAGCACTCGCCTTCCTGAGCTTGACCTTCTATGAAACCTTAAGAGGTTTCCATGACTCCTGCACTCCTTGCAGAGTCTCTGCATGCACGAGGTGCTATCCCTTCTGATCTTACTCATGAACTTAGATCTCTAAGGAAAATAATTCCTTCTTCCTTCTCCCTCATATGGAGAAATATGGTGCCCTCCTAGCACTCCTTCTACTCAAGCAAACTCTTGCTGAGTGCTCAGGGTGTTCAACAACCCTGCAAAGATCCTTTGGCTAGATTTTTCCTCAATTTATAGAACTCCACAGAGTTCTCTTCCTGTTCTTGTCTGCACACTGTCGCAATGCCCTCTTGGCAGAGTTATACAGAACTCACAGCAGAGTTTCTGTCTTCTGTGCACTCCTTGCACTGGCTCAATGCCCACCTGGCAGAGCTTCATAGAACTCAAAGAGAGATTCTGTCTACAATTGTGTCTCTCCTACATAGCCTTGCCTCCTGAGGTATTCAAGAACCTCACAGGTCTTCTTCCGAGTTGATGATTCTAGTTTATGTGCCCACCTGACACGTCTTTGTCTGAACCCGCAGAATTCAGAAGTGCTTCAGTTCACTGGTATTCAGAGTTCACAGCACTTTGTCACGCCCTCTTGGCATGAAACCTCAAAGACCTTCACCTAAAATCAAACTCACTCCTGCAAATGAAAAACTACAACATACATTCATAACATAAATAGAACACACTCACAGACATTCATTCAACACAAGAAATATGCAAGAAAAATTGTTATTTGTATTAAAATGGCTAATGCCTGTTTTGTACAAGGGTGTTCCTAAGCATGGTCTGTAACAAGGTCTCGGCTCCTTCTCTCTTCTTCTCTCCTAGCTCTACCACTTCTAACTCAACTTTTTCAAAATGAGATTACCATGGTTCTTTTATGTCAGGGGGCTCTTTGAGCTCTTCCCTCCAATCTACCTACCCTATTCAATTACATTGAATGGGTTGTATAGTCCACAAATCGGATCTATATCTCAGCCTTACAAACATTAAAGGCCTGTCTATCTATAGCCTGTGCACATAGAATAGCCCCATGGCTCAACAGTCGAAACATTAAATTACATTCAAATTAAAATGGAAGACGACGGTTGTGCCTCTCTTCATCTTTGAATGCATGCGCTGACTTGGCTGGCTGGATGGTTGGCTGGCTGATGTGGAGAGATGCTCCTACATCATAAATTCCTTTCCACTTTTGTTACATTCATTCATATGCTGTGGAATATAGCCGAGCGCCCTGAACTATCACGTCTCTACTGTGGTATAGCGTCTCGCTAAACATCAAAAGCTTTTAGATCCTGATAAAAATTGTTAGGGTGATAGCATTGGCTCCAACTGGGGATGTTATCCTCCCAACGAGGTAGCAAAGAACCCGTAGACCTGATAACTTATCCATGGGGATGTTCCCCAAAACATGTGTGTGTCCTGCCCCTACCAAGATTTGTGCACTGCTTCCAACTGCATGGGGACGTCCGAGTGCATTATTGAAAAAAGACTGTATCTATTGCTGGAAAAATCAAACTGAAAGAATGCTTGACTGAAAATATTATTTTCAAAACCCTACCTACCCTAAAACGGTTTGGATGACCACTCACTCAGGTGATGCTAAAGTGCCAATGCAACCAATCAAGCAATTGGTTTCTTGATTTTCCTTTCACATCTTTTTCAAGATGGTAGAAAAACGTAAAGGATGGCGGATGAGAAAACAAATTGAATCCAAAATTTGAGCTTATGAATGAAGAAAAATCATTCTTCATTGAAGACTGTAATAGGATGGCCATCGGATCTTGAAAATCACAAAAAATCATTTCTCCCTGATGAGCAAAACCAGAAAGGCAAGTATCTTTCATCAGTATTAGTTGTTTTTTCTCTATTTCTTCTGTTATGAGAACATCTTTGAATGAAATGGCGATGATAGGTTTGTCTACTTGGACATGCATATCAACCAAAATATTCATATATTCTTGAACATCTTCAAATATGGAAGCCATATAATATGCACCAAGGTTATCCTCTTGTTCATCAAACAACTCTGATGTGGTTTCATTAAATTTCTGGAAATTTGTTTGAGGACAACCACTTTGACTTTCCAGTGAATAAATAGAAATAAGTTCTTTCTCATGCACTACTTCATAGTCCAGATCTCCCGCGGATGGATTTTCAAAACCCTTATTTTCAAATGACTTGAATAAAACCATTGCCTCTTCATTATCTTTCTGTGTTTCTGATGGACAAATGGCATACACTGCTTCATCTATGTCATTTGTTTCTTTATTGCTGGAAACTTCCATAGATGCAATTTCATAATCTTCATCCATGTCTATGTTGCTTAAAAATTTAACCATGATGTCATTCTCAAGGGAAGAGAAAATACTCTAAAACGCCTTTTCACGTTGAGAATCCATACTGATTTCAGAATGGAGAAAATGACCTTGAACAATACTTTCTGGAGCAACTTCTTCTTCCTTTTCAAGCTGATAATTGAACATAGACTACAAATCTGAGCTGACATGACCCTTTATGTGATTGTCCATAGAATTATCATCACCACTTCGTTCATTCTTGGAGGATCCCTATCCTAAGATACTACACATATTTTTCTTCAATAATTCGAAAGAAGCAAAACATAATGATAGGGTTGTCCTACCTGATTTGAAACCGTCTTCAATTTCAATGTCAACATATGGTTGTATTTCAAAGCAAGCAATAGGGTCTCCAAGTGCATGAAAAGAATGTTGTGACATCTTGTCATTCTTCTCAATTGATCTAGCATGGATTATTATAAGAATGGATTCTTTTTCTTCGATGATGATTTTAGGATTTTCTTTCAGCAATTTGAAAGAAGAAAAGCATAGATGTAAGGAATCCCCTTCAGCTGATTCAATACTTTCTTCTTTGTAATTGTGATATGCAGCCTGATTGCTTTCATTATACTGCTGAAAAGGAACATTTTCTAATAGAGAACATGTGGTTGATTTTCCTAGGGGGTCAACATAGTAATCATCATATTCATCCTATATAGGCAAATCATTAACATATTCCATGTCATCTAACAAGAACAAACTTAGAACATTAACCTGTTCTTCAACAAGCTACTTTTCACACTAATATTATTGACTATCTACAAATGAATACATAAAACGATCAACCATATGCTCATCATGGAATGGATCAACACCTCCTCTTTTGACAAGTGGGATGTAATTTTTTGCAAAATCATTAGCATTGGAAACTTCAATAGGACCCATCATATTGTCAATTTTATGCTTAAGATTCCAATCAACTATTTTCTGTTCATATTCACTTTCATGTCCTTGAACATTCAACCCCTCATTTTGGGTTTGTTTACATGATTGGATGTTGTGTTGAATGTCTTGAGCATCAATAAACATTTGTTGTAAGGACCCAGATCTTCTTTCCATCAGGAGGAAATAAAAATATGAATGAAGAGAAGTTCAGTAATGGAGCATGGAAACAACTTCAGAGGGTTGAATTTCTTTGGACAAATTATAATAGACGCTAGAGAAATTTCTACTGAATACAGAAATAGATTCATTGTTGCATCTTTTCAAGGCATAAAACTCAGTGAGATGCATCTCTAAGGATTTCTCCTTGCCCAAAAATTTAAAAAACGCCTTCTTCAATTCCACCCATGAGTTGATGGTTTTTGGGTGTAAGTGTTTGGTGTCTCCTTTCAAGGATTGAGAGAAAAATATCATACACACATCGTCGTGGTCAATATCGAATAAATCTATAAAATGATCAAACCCTTGAATGTGATTTTTAGCAAATATGATACTCAATTCTCCGTCAAACACAGGTTGAAACTCATAGTAATTTGAAGGGAAATCGTGAAGGTTTTGGGGTAGCTTTAAAGGTATTTATCTATGTCAGGCCTTAGGGGGTGTTGGGCCATGAACAGTGGGAGAGACATTGGTCTAAGTCTCATGGGATTCATCAACTTGGTCATTATCATTGAGTGGCATAGGTGAAACCTTTTTATCAGAACCAACGACAAGGCAAGGGTATGCATGTGCAATGTATAGAGGAGGAAATATAATTTTATATCTTTCATGATCATTATTAAGATACAATAGGTGAAAGAAAGTTCGTTTGGTATTTTCAAGGAAGGAACAGATGTAACTTAAAATGAAAATTAAAATGCTTTGTAAGAGGTCCCATTTTGAGTACCTATTTTCCCTCATGATGCCCTTCCTTGCCCCTATCAAGGGGTTTCATCTTTCAGTGAAGTTTCAGTCTCACGCTTGAAGTATTCAGAGCAGAGTCACCTCTTGGAAATTCAAGATTCCTTTATCAGTGGAGTCACCTTCGAACCGAAGTGGAGTTTCCAGAGAAGGAATATAGCCAATGTGTTCCTAAGTGTCTGCCACTCTCAGACCCTAGAACTCAACCATGTCGTTCTTCCCAGGGAAAATTTTTAAATTTCGTCCCCGGCAACGACACCAAAATGTTAGCACTCTGTAAATTCTATCTGGCTAAATAGACAAATGACATAGGTAACTTTTGCAACTAGCTTTAGATCTTAGGCACTAGCCTTCTCAACTCAGAGAGGGCTCTGTCGTGTCACTTGATACATCTATGGAAATCGGTGGCTAGAATTGGTTTGTTTTCGAGTTTTAATAAAGTTGTTGAAGAGCTGAAGATGACCTTTGGGCTATGGGGTCAAGAATGTAGGATGCATTTCCAAATCATGAAGACAATCAAGAGGAAAAGGCTAAATGAGGAAGTGACTTTTGAGTTTATGCTTGAAAATTTTAGATGGTATCAGAAGAAAAGAAACACACAACTATTATCAGATCATTATAGTAATGAATTATGAAATGGTTTAGAAGAGATGAACATAGTCTAAATCGCCAAGCTGATAGCATTGAATAATGAATTTTGGACTTTTAGTTTCTCAATTTAGACAAAAGAAAGAAAAATGAAAATACATAATAACAGGAATCACATACTATGAGGGAAAACGAGACTCATAACACCCCAAATTAGAATTTTTTCATAAAAGGTCCCAAAATTTGCCTCTAAACCCATGTATTCATTCCATCCCCAGAGATTTATAAAGTTTTCCTACATAGAGGGAAAAATCCTTTTTTCTCCATCATTCTCTACTCGTGACACCAAGCATATATAGAGGAATTTTATATGGAATTTAAAACGTTCCGACTTCCTCATAATTCTAAAAATAGATACGAGTTACAAAAAGGAAGAACGGTTGCATTATTTAAAGGTACTGTTAGTGGTTGGTCTATCATATAAGGACTCCCTTCTCTTAAGCCGACATCTATCCAAAACTATCTGAAATACACCAAAATTTTACCTGAGGATTCACCTCAGCTTGGCAATTTCCTCCTCCAGGGTAGTCCACCAATCGAAATTTTCCCCAATACTCTTTATCATCTCGGTTTTGACCTTGATTTCCTCCTTTTTCCCCTCCTATTCTTTGTGGTTGGGTGGTAGGTGTTGTCTGTGTGTTCATTTATGACAAGATCCCTTATAACAGGGCTTAATCTTACTCTCGACTCTGTCTCATTTTCAGGTTTGGTATGAAATTTAGTCACCTGCATCTGCAAGAAGCATCTTTCATTCTTACTTATTGACCTGCCTGGTACCTTAACTGAGAACCCAATTGCGCCACATGCCATTTGATGGATATTATCCATGATTTCCAGACTTCGCAGAGACCTTGATTTGGCCACCCTTTGAGTTTACAGAATTCAGGAGCAGAAGCCGAGCTTGTTTTTCTTATGCATAAGATGACAATTTCCCAGAATAGGATAAAATGATTCATATCTGAGATTTTGATGTTCTGTGTACTTTTCTCATGAATTAATTTCACAGTAACTTGGTGTGCCAATCTTCATCAATCCACTTTGAATGATGAGCCTCGAGTTAGTTATGCGGCATCATCCTTTTGGTACGTCATCCGGGAAAGTACCTGGATCGGTGATGTGAGGTGATCTGACCAACCGCCATCCTCCTCGCGAGCTATTGACATGATGTTTTGAAACATGTGACATCAGGGCCATAGTAAAATTGGTTTTGGGCAATCCTTCATCTCCCCTGATGCATGTGTAAGAGCACCATGTGTTCTTCATCGAAACTAGAGTAGTTTTTCCCGGTCTACCTTCACAATGTTAAGTTTCATGCTATTTGTTTGTCTAATGTAGGCTTTGACCATAGATATGAGATTCTTTAAGATCGATGGCCTGACAATATACTCCCTTCCCACTTCCGTTACATCCATTCATATCCCGTGGAATATAGATGAGCACCCTAAACTATCATGCCTCTACTATGGTATAGCATCTCGCTAAACTTCAGAAGCTTTTAGATCCCGATAAAAATTGTTAGGGTGATAACATTGGCTCCAACTGGGGATGTTATCCTCCCAGTGAGGTAGAAAATAACTTTTAGACCCGGTGCCTGATCCTTGGGGTTGTTCTCCAAAACATGTGTGTGTCCTACTCCTACCAAGCACTGTGCACTGCTTCCAACTACATGGGGACGTTTGAGTGCATTATTGAAAACTGACTGCATCTAGTGTTGGAAAACTCAAAATGAAATCATGCTTGACCGAAAAGCTTATTTTCACATCCCTTCCTACCCTAAAACTGTTGGGATGACCACTTTTTCAGGTGATGCCAAAGTGCCAATGCAGCCAATCAAGCAATTGGTTTCCTGATTTTCCTTTCACTTTTTTTTCAAGCTGGTAGAAAAACGTAAAGGATGGTGGCTGAAAAAACAAATTGAATCCAAAATTTGATCTTATGAATGAAGAAAATTCATCCTTCACTGAATACTGTAATAGGATGGCCATTTTATCTTGAAAATCATGAAAAATCATTTCTCCCTGATGAGCAAAAACCGAAAGGCAAGTATCTTTCATCAGTGTTAGTTGTTTTTTCTCTATTTCTTCTATTATGAGAACATCTTCAAATGAAATGGTGATGATAAGTTTTTCTTATTGGCCATGCATATCAACAAAATTATTCATATATTGTTGAATATCGTCAAATATGACAGCCATATAATATGCACCAAGGTTATCCTCTTGTTCATCAAACAACTCTGATGTGGTTTCATTAAATTTCTGAAAATTTGTTTGAGGACAAACACTTTGACTTTCCAGTGAATAAATAGAAATAAGTTCCTACTCATGCACTACATCACAGTCCAGAGCTCCCACAGATGGATTTTCAAAACCCTGATTTTCAAATGACTTGAATAAAACCACTGCCTCTTCATTATCTTTCTGTGTTTCTGATGGACAAATGGCATACACTGCTTCATCTATGTCAATTGTTTTTTTATTGCTGGAAACTTGCATAGATGAAATTTCATAATCTTCATCCATGTCTATGTTTCTTAAAAATTTAACCACGATGTCATTCTCAAGGGAAGAGAAAATACTCTGAAACACCTTTTCACGTTGAGAATCCATACTGATTTCGGGATGGAGAAAATGACCTTGAACAATATTTTCTGGAGCAACTTCTTCTTCCTTTCCAGGTTGATAGCTGAACATAGACTGAAAATCTGAGCTAACATGACCCTTTATGTGATTTTCCATAGAATTATCATCACCACTATGTTCATGCTTGGAGGATCCCTGTCCTGAGATACTATAAATATTTTTCTTCAATAATTCGAAAGAAGCAAAACATAATGGTAGGGTTGTCCTACCTGATTTGAAATCGTCTTCAATTTCATTGTCACCATATGGTTGTATTTCAACGCAAGCAATAGGCTCTCCAAGCACATGAAAAGAATGTTGTGACATTTGTCGTTCTTCTGAATTGATTTAACGTGGCTTGGCATAAGCACAGATTCTTTTTCTTCGATGATGATTTTAGGATTTTCTTTCAATAATTTGAAAGAAGAAAAGCATAGAGGTAAGGAATCCCCTTCAGCTGATTTAATACTTTCTTCTTTTTAATTGTGATAGGCAGCCTGATTGCTTTCATTATACTACTGAAAAGGAACATTTTATGATAGAGAACATGTGGTTGATTTTTCGAGGGGGTCAACATCGTAATCATCATATTCATTGTATATAGGAAAATCATTAACATATTCCATGTCATCTAACAAGAACAAACTTAGAACATTAACCTGTTCTTCAACAAGATGTTTTTCACACTCATATTATTGACTATCTACAAATGAATACATAAAACAAGCAACCCTCTTCTCATCATGGAATGGATCAACACCTCCTCTTTTGACAAGTGGGGTGTAATTTTTTGCAAAATCATTAGCATTGGAAACTTCAAGAGGACCCATGATATTGTCAATTCTATGCTCAATATTCCAATCAACTATTTTCTGTTCATATTCAGTTTCATGTCCTTGAACATTCAACCCATCATTTTGGGTTTGTTTACATGCTTGGATGTTATGTTGAATGTCTTGAGCATCACTAAAAATTTGTTGTAAGGACCCAAGTCTCCTTTCCATCAGGAGGAAAGAAAAATCTGGATGAAGAGCAGTTGCGTAATGGAGCATGGCAATAACTTCAGAGGGTTGAATTTATTTGGACAAATTATAATATATGCTAGAGAAATTTCTACTGAATACAGAAATAGATTCATTGTCGCGTCTTTTCAAGCTGTAAAACTCAGTGAGTTGCAACTCTAAGGATTTCTCCTTGCCCCAAAATTAAAAAAAAACCTTCTTCAATTCCACCCATGAGCCGATGGTTTCTGGGTGTAAGTGTTTGAACCAGTGTTTGGTGTCTCCTTTCAAGGATTGAGAGAAAACTCTCATACACACATCATCATGGTCAATCTCGAATAAATCTATAAAATGCTCAAACCCTTGAATGTGATTTTCAGCAGATATGATACTCGATTCTCTGTAGAACACAGGTAGGAACTCATCGTAATTTGAAGGGAAATCATGAAGGGTTTAGGGTAGCTTTAATGTTATATATATATGTCAGGCCTTAGGGGGTGTTGGGCCAGGAACAGTGGGAGAGACATTGGTCTGAGTCTCACGGGATTCATCAACTTGGTCATTGTCATTGAGTGGGCTAGGTGAAACCTTTTTATCAGAACTAGCGACAAGGCAAGGATATGCATGTGCAATGCATAGAGGAGGAAATATAATTTTAAGTATTTCATGATCATTATTAAGATACAATAGGTAAAATAAAGTTTGTTTGGCATTTTCAAGGAAGGAGAAGATGCAACTTAAAAGGAAAAGTAAAATGCTTTGTAAGAGGTCCCATTTTGAGTACTTGTTTTCCCTCATGATGCCCTTCCTTGCCCCTATCAAGGGGTTTCATCTTTCAGTGAAGTTTTAGTCTCATGCTTGAAGTATTCAGAGTAGGGTCACCTCTTGGAAATTTAGGATTCCTTTATCAGTGGAGTTGCCTTCAAACCAAAGTGGAGTTTCCAAAGAAGGAATACAGCCAATGTGTGCCTAAGTGTCTACCGCTCTCAGACCCTAGAACTCAACCATGTCGTTCTTCCCAGGGAAAAATTTTAAATTTCGTCCCCGATAACTGTGCCAAAATGTTAGCACTCTGTAAATTTTGTCCAGCTGAATAGACAACCGACAAAGGTAACTATTTTAACCAAATTTAGAGCTGAGGCACTATCCTTCTCAACTTAGAGAGGGCTCTCTCATGTCACTTGATACATCTATGGAAATCAGTGGCTAGAATTGGTTTGTTTTGGGGTTTTAATAAATTTGTTGAAGAGCTGAAGATGACCTTTGGGCTATGGGATCAAGAATGTAGGATTCATTTCCAAATCATGAAGAAAATCAAGAGGAAAAGGCTAAATGAGGAAGTGACTTCTAAGTTTATGCTTGAAAATTTTAGATGGTATCAGAAGAAAAGAAACACACAACTATTATCAGAGCATTATAGTAATGAATTCTAAAATGGTTTAGAAGAGATGAACATAGTCTAAATCGCCAAGTCGAGAGCATTGAATAATGAATTCTAGAATTTTAGATTCTTAATTTAGACAGAAGAAAGAAAAATGAAAATACAAAATAATAGGAATCACATACTATGAGGGAAAATGAGACTCATAACACCACCAATTAGAATCTTTTCATAAAAAGTCCCAAAATATGCCTCTACACCCATGTATTCATTCCAACCCCAGAGATTTATAAAGATTTCCTGCACAGAGGGCATGCTCCTCTTTTCTCCATCATTCTATACTCGTGAGGCCAAGCATATATAGAGGAATTTCATATGGAATTTAAAACGTTTCGAATTCCTCATAATTCTAAAGACAGATATGAGTTACAAAAAGGAAGAACAATTTCATTATTTAAAGGGACCTTTAGTAATTGGTCTTTCATATTAGGACTCCCTTCTCCTAAGCTGACATCTATCCAAAAATATCTAAAATACACCAAAATTTTACCTGAGGATTCACCTCAGCTTGGCGATTTACTCCTCCAGTATACTCCACCAATCAGAATTTTCCCCGACGCTCTTTATCATCTCGATTTTGGCCTCTGATTTCCTCCTTTTTCTCCTCCTCTTCTTTGTGGCTGGGTGGTAGGTGTTGTCTATGTGTTCATTTATGACACACGTGACATCGGGGCCATAGGAAAAGTGTTTTTGGGCAATCCACCGTCTCCCCCAATGCATGTGTAAGAGCACCACGTGTTCCCCGTCGAAACCAGAGTAGATTTCCCCAGTCTGCCTTCGCGATGTTAAGTTTCATGTTATTTGTTTATTTGATGTAGGCTTCGACCATAGACCTGAGATTCTTCAATATCGATGACCCACCGAGCTAATCCATTCCCACTTCCACTACATTCATTCATACGCCACAGAATATACCTGAGCACCCTGAACTATCGCGCCTCTACTGTGGTATAGCGTCTCGCTAAACTTCAGAAGATTTTAGATCTCGATAAAAATTGTTAGTGTGATAACACTAGGAAAACTGCAATGTTGTTCATATTCAATCATATCGTTACTAGATTTAGTGTCCCTCAAGACATCCTCACTGACCATGGTAGTCATTTTCTCAATGTCATGATATTTGAACTTACCAATAAGTTGGGTCTTCGACATGGAAAATTAACACATTGCTATCCACAGGCCAATGGCCAGGTTGAAGCAATTAACAAAGTTATTACTACTATTCTTTGAAAGATGGTAAGAATTCACAAGTCAAGCTGGAACATGATGACCTTCTTGAAATTATGGGCCTATCAGACATCCGTTAAATATTCCACAGGGTTCACACCTTTCTAGTTAGAATATGGTATTGAAGTTATTCTGCCAATTGAATGTGAAATCCCATCTTTGAAACTAGTTGTTGAACTTCTCCCTAACACCTCAGCCGAAGAGGAATGTCTCTTGTATTTTATGCAATTAGACGAGACTCGTTGTAGTGATGTCTTATTCATTGAAACTAAGAATAAACATGTCAAAGCTCAATATGACAATCATGTCAAACCATGTATGTTTTCTGAGGGTGATTTAGTTATCCTTTACAAATAAGATTGTGACTTATTAGGGGCTGGTAAATTGGAGCCTATGTGGCATGGACCTTATATCGTTAAACGAGTGTTGGATAAAGGGGATTATGAGCTGGTAGATTATGATGGAATTCCTTTGAGTGAACCCATAAATGGGATTTACTTGAAGAATTACTATGCTTAAACGATTTTTGCATGAGTTCTTTGTATTTTTAGTGTATCATACTCTAGTGTACCTTTTTCATTTTTGTTCCTCCTTTTAGTTTCTTACCTTGCATTGTGATTGGTTTCCATATGTCGGTGTCTTCTCTACCCTATATCGGCTTTGATGATGGTGCTAGTCGTAGTACTCAAAAACTAGCATCTATTGCATGGGCTATATATTCACCTACAGATGAGTTGATAAGTCTACACAATGTTTTCCTTGGTCATGCAACTAATAATATAGAGAAATACAGTGTAGTTATCGAGTTATTAATTGATGCCATTTCATTTGGTATTTGTCATCTTATTGTATGACTTGAATCATAGTTAGTAGTGCTACAATCGAGTAACATTTATTCCATCCAAAGTCCTACATTGTTACATGTATACTTAATAATTCGTCTCTTGGAAAGACATTTTGATTATATTGAGTATCAACATATTCCTAGATATCTAAACACATTTACAGATGCATTGTCTAATTATGTGTTAGACAAACATTTGTGACATTTATAAATCCAAACACACATTTATAAAAGACAAGTAAGCCGATAGGAACTTTATATTAATACATCAAAAGTTACAAAACGTGTTTGTCCAAAGACCAAAATATCAAAATAGTGAAGCTCATGGTTTCATATACAAAAGCATCAAGGATGTTGCTCATTGTAACAAATGACTTCCCATGCCACTCTACAGAGAAGTAGACCAATATATGTTGATACACCAATTGTATGGCATTGGTAGCATAGAGGAAGTTTTTCCACCGTAATATAAGGGATGTTCATGTTTAATACCTCTAGGTTCTGCTCGATCTCCTCGAGATCCTCAGAAACCACTCCTCGACCTTCCACATCACCTATATCTCCTTGAATCTAAATGGGATATGATCTATAAGGATGATAAGGCACCACATATTCATTATTGAAAGCACCTAATTAGTCTTGGATAAATGACAAAAACATTTTATATAATTAAAATATAAAAAACATCATATAATGAAAAATTTCTTCTTACCTATGTCTGCCCATTGAGATCCCTCAGGTAGATATAATTCAGGATCCCCATGAAATTCCATCCCAACATAATCATATTCCTCCACCATGATTAGTTGATCTCTCAACCAATCGAAGAAAGATTCGTCATATTTGATGATAGGCATGCCACCGTGACGAGCCATCAAATCCACCAATCTTTTCATCCATTGATATTGTGGAGAGGGGATGCCCCACTCCACCTATAGACGTAATACGGGGAATCTCTCCAGGAATAAGGGTACTAAAATGGATCCATAACCAAACTATTTGAACTAACCATTCTGACATGTTTTCAGTTGCTTATTCAAATTCTTCAAGAGACCCTTGCACCAATTGAAGACTTGGGGCTCCATTCACTCTTTGGCGTACTGAAAGTGGCTTTGCAAAGCCATGTGGGGAGTTAAACTCCCTTCCATCTGAGTGATAGTATAGAGGATGGTTCTCAATGGTAAATCTCGAACATTACTAATGGAAACCTTTCCATTATTATTTTCCATACCTAGCACATAGTGGTGTGCAACATAATAGTCCATGGGTTCTCCTCTATTGGTTGTGGAGCCTAATTATCTTCCTGACTCACCCTTGATTTCATCCATGTTTATAACCCATGAAGACTTTACACCCTAGAATAATGTACACTCTTCCACACGGGGGCCTGCAAAGGGGAGTTACCCCCTCTGTGGGGGGTAACCCTGCAGAGGGTATGATAAATCTGGACCATTCAATATGAGGTCGTAGATCTAATGGTAAAAATTATGTTAGGGTTTTTTTCCCTAGAAGGAAAACCTCTGTTATGAGGGAAATGTATTGCAGCTAGGTATGATAGCGGATATTTTATTCTGAGATAGGATACTGTGAGAGAAAGAAGAGGAAGTTACACTAGGTTTGTTGTAGGTTGTATCCCTTCATATGTTGGATAATAATAAAGGAAGGACCTAGCAATTTCTCTGGTGGACATAGCCCACGCTGGGTGAACCAAGTAAATCTGTGTCTCTATTGTATTGCGTATCTTTGATGTTTTGTTTCCACATTTATTTTATTTTATTGATCCATGGTCCTATTTTTCTAACATCCTCCACCCCTGCTTCCCGAGAGTGATACCCGAGAGCCTCGACGAGAAAACCCTATCAGAACGTAAATGTCTTCTATATCCAATGTGAATGTATGCACACCCACATTAAAGTCTTGTTCATTTACATCCCACATGTGGACTAGATACTCCAACAATCTCAGTTGGGCTCTCACGCCCTAAATTTTGAAGAGTTTGAGTAAACCACACTTCTGGAGTGCCATGACAGTTTATGGGTCATTCTCGACAAAGTAGTATTATTCCTTTTGCTCAAGTTCCCTCCACTTGATAATTTTGACTGAGGAAAACCTACCAAGCAATATCAAAAGATGATTAGATTCATAAAAAATGAAATCTTGGAAGTTTTCCTAACTCATTTTATTTTTTCAAAAATTGAGTTGTGGTCATCACAAGGGATTGTTTTTACACAGAGCGACATCGTCTCACCCTGGATATGTTTCCCCTACAACTATTTTGGATTGTCACAATTCACGATAGTGTGATCCTGCGACAATCTCAAAGCACAAGGAACCCCAAAAAATCGACCTTAACTCAAAACTAGAACATTAAAAAATAAATTTTAAACCATGAAAGGAGAAAGAGGCAAGATATTACCTTTTTGATGGAAGTGGTTTGCGAAATGGTTTACCAAGCGCTTCGTAATCGACACTTGAATTTTGGGAGAAAATGAGGGTTTTGGGCACTATTTGGGTGAAATTGCAAAATGAAATGGTAAATGGGTTATTTTGACCTATTTTATTACCTTTTAACATGTTTTATTGCAAATTGAATTATTTTTTAATATTTTACCTATGCCCTAAGTCTAATGAACTTTTAAAAGTGTTTATATTACATATTGAAATATCTAAGGATGGGATGTTTGACATGTGATGCAGACCCCCTGCCCTCGGGCCAATATCCACACAGGATCTTCACTAAAACCATGCCAAGGGTTAATCAAACCATTTGTTTGAGCCACAAAGGACTTCTAATTTTGGAAGTTGCAGAGCCCTGATGTATTTCCACAGCTCTTGGCAAATGTCAAAATGTCAATTGTCAGCGAAGGTTGACTCCTTCAATGCATTGAACACATGCCACCTGTTACCCACTAGTTTTCATCTTTTGAGACTTGGAGTGAACAACCAATAGTTGTTCCTCTTGCCTTATGATTCCCCAAACTCCGAAATTCTAGAATGACAAAATGGGCTCAATGTCCCATGGAATGCGAGATCAATGGCCTTTCGAGATTTTCCCCGAAGCTTGACCCCTCCTTTTACTTCCGCCACACGTACCCTCTGACTGAGACTTGGGACCCACCTTTTCGGCATTTCTCTCTTCGCGATTTTGGGAGTTTCATTGACCATGAAACTCTACCTCTGGAGTCCCAAAACCCTGAAACCCGTTCGGTGCCCAACGGTTATCATCCCTTGACGTCTTAAGCAATTTCTCCTTTCCCTCTTCAGGATTTCGCGAACCAGGAGTGTGAAACTCTCGATTCCAAAGTCACTGCCTTCTCTACTTTCCGAACTCCAGAAAGCCGAAATTATGAAATTCCACACCAAAGGCACGCCATGTTTCATGACTTCAAGATTTTCAAAGCTAAGGGTCTTGGTTCCTTGTCATCAGAATTTCCGGTATGCCGAACTCCGAATTACCGAAATTCCAAAATTCCACTATTGATAATACCTTTCGCGAACCAGGAGTTTGAGTGACCAAGGGTTTTGGCCTGCACTCCAAAATTACAGGTCTCGAATTCCTAAAATGATCCGACGGCTCAAACAGACCATGATCAACAGTCCACGTTTATTCTTGAGGTTAGGGTGGAGGATTCATCCAACTCCTAACCACCTTACAGCTCTTCTGTATCCTATGGTCCTCATGACTTTGCGAGTTCTCCACGGATAATTCTGACCATTGGATATACTCCTCGGTGACTTATGTCCAAATGAATCGGTGTTCTCCCTCCAGAACTTAACTTCTATGAGACAATTTTGATCTCTGTCTCCATTTGATCACTTCAAAGGTTAAGTCCCTCCTGAGCTTTCACTTGCAAACTCAAGCCTCCCAAAAGGATCTATGATCGCACTCCTTGCAGCAAACCTCCAAATAAACTCTGGTTATTTGAGTCTTCGACCTTGTGCACTCCTTGCAACAGTGGTTCTTCAACCTTCGCCTTAGTTGATAAGTTCTAAGACTTCAAACAGCCTGCGAACACATTGCATGGATCTGTGCTTCAACTGCACTTCAGCTGTTATGAGAACAACGGTATCTCTCCTGAGCTTTTTGAGATAAAACTCAGACCCTCGTCAACTCACACATTGCGGACGTTCACTGCACTCCTTGCAGGAATTCCGAGGAAGAGAAACAATTGAAACTCATTCTTCTCCTCTCTCGGACTTCATTCATTCAACATGAAATCATACACA
Source organism: Picea engelmannii (assembly GCA_009831015.1). Lineage (NCBI taxonomy): Eukaryota > Viridiplantae > Streptophyta > Pinopsida > Pinales > Pinaceae > Picea > Picea engelmannii. The sequence continues at coordinate 1,728,869 of ML786097.1, forward strand.
TAACACAACATTGAAACAAACGCATAATAGAGAAACAAATCTACTGTAAACATACCATTCAACCAATGTAAACAGTAAGCATCATAACACCATGAAAATTGTGTTAAGAACCAAACATCAATATAGCATGGAAAAACCTCAGGAAAAGTACTCAACGCCTTGAAACAGAGATAATTTCAGATAACAAGCCTCTTCGAGGGGGCAACCTCCTTTTACCCCACTTAAATGTTCAAGTACAAGATGA
>ML786098.1:0-49833 GCA_009831015.1 Picea engelmannii
GTATATCTCAGCTGTGATTGGAGTGGTAGCTCAGCCGTTGAGGCTTGCTGAGACGCTAGTTTATCTCTGGTGCTTGTGTGGCCCCTTTGCGGCTCGGGGGGCTAAGGGGGAAGAAGAGTACCCCTGGCGTTTGGCTGGGAGGTTCCAGTGAGCTTTCTTTGGTCGGCAAGTAGAAGCGGCACGGAGCGAGGGAAGCGGCACAGCATGAGGGACGTCTCCGAAGCGGGTGTGTGGCTAAGGTATGATTTTACTTCGGTAATTTAATGTCATTGATGTTGAATTTGTGGACTTGTTAAAACGCTTCATATTCGGCAAATTATTGTTATTGGTGATATTACGATGAGATTGTTTGGCATTATATTTTGCAATTTCGTTCAGCCATGATATTGTAGAGTTGTTTATATTGTGATCATGTGCCCCTTAGGTTATGATGTCATGTGTTTTTGCATGTATATGAATTAGGTGATGTTGTTAATTTTCTTATTTGTTAAAAAGAAAACAAAAATTTTCCTATTAAACTTCGCTATTCATAGACGTAACGAAGGGGCCATTACAATTCCCCATACTTTTTGGTATACTGACAGGAATCCATTCTCCCGAATGGGCTATATCTTCCATCTCTTGAACTTGCTCAGGATTTGAGAGGACAACCCTCATCAGTCATACAATAAAGAATTGATACCCTCCTCATGTTGGAAGAAGAAAGGGAGAAAGAAAAATCAAATTTCATAGCTCATCAGTGGATAGTGAAAAGGTGGTTTGATAAGCATAAGGCCAAAGAGAAGAGTTTTGAAGTGGGAGACTTAGTCCTGAAATGGGACAGAGAAAATGAGTCAAAAGGAAAAAATTCTAAGTTTCAGAATCTATGGCTCGGACCTTTCTAGGTGGACGAGAAGATTGGGGTAGGCACATATCAATTGCAAAATCTAAGGGGATAAATTGATGCCCTCCTGATGAATGGCCAAACCCTAAAACAACATTTCCATTAAAAAAAAATGTGTTTATGTTTTCATGATGTTTGTTTCAGATAGGACGAGATTACATAATGATTTTTGGTTTTTGTTTTTTTCTATTATACTTCTGTATTTTTAATATTTTGTTTTGAAAAACATTGGTTGGACTCAATTCATGCAATATGATGAACTCTATTCCTATCTCATTTCTCTCATACCACACAAGAAGGGCTAGGGGACCTGCGATTGTTTTAAGGGGTTCTCTATCTAACCTGTGCAGATGAAAAACCTTAGAAAAGTGATGAAGCATCTACCTGGTGGCCTAGTAAAATATTAAGGGAAAGATGGTAAGATAGAAAGTACTACATGTACCTCAAAGACAGAGCTAGCAAGTTTCACCTTAACCATCTCATTTTGCAAACAACAGATGTCCTCCTCTCCCACTCGCTCAAGGAATTATTCCAAAATAAAAATCAACTATATCAAATGATCTCACAGTAGGAGAGGGTATACAAATAACTCTGTCAGGGCTATGGACGCTCGCTGGAAGCGGAGCAAGGTATGTGATGTTGGGGTGACTCCGTCGGGGCTATGGATGCTTGCTGGTAGTGGAGAAACACTGTAGCAAGTGAATAAGGGTAAATAAATACTTAGTTCTAGTGAATGATTTACTAAACTCTTGTTAAAGTGGGCATGAGTTAGGGTTGTAGGAAACGAAGGTGGAATAAAGGTTGAAAGCCCCACAGGCAGGCCCAAATGCACCAACCAGGGGATTTTAAATGGAAGGATAAAAGAGGCTCTGATAAAAACTAGTTAAGTTCTTAACCATCTTTTGCATTAGCCGAGCCTAAGGTAGGAACAAAGATTCTTCCTTTTCCCAGTAAGTCACCATTTGTTGAGCACTCAACAGACCCTAAAAATCCTATGTCAATTTTTTACTTTTTGGGCACCACTTGATCTTTTCACTATCTGACTCAATTTCATTTTGAGAAATATTTTTGTCTTTTCTTATTATCTTGACTCTCACTAGCTATTCAGGTTGTTCGAATTGATAAAACTCCATGAATTAAAAGGGCTTAACACCTAAATAAATAATCAAAATCCAAAAAACTTGACCCGACACAATCAGATTCGACATCAGAAGGAATTCAAAGATTGAAAAGAGCCACTGGGGAAACCTCAATTGCTGAGCATCGATCTTCATCGGCATCGAAAAAATGTTTTTTTTTTTTGCGACAACTCTTGCATAAGGATATCGCCGATAGATGATCTTCATTAGAATTGACAAAAGATGAGGGGAATATACGTTAATGAAGAAATAAAATATATCATCGATAGTCGATACCTGGTGCACTTATTGGAATTAGGGAAAACCTAAAGGGATATCAACAAACATTCTAACCACGCTAAAATATATTCCCGATCACCGATCCTTGATGCATTTTTGACATTGGGAATTTTTTGAGGAAGTTAATCCAAAGAAATAACTTGATAGTTTTATCACCGATTGTCGATACTGGATACCCTTTTGGCATTGGAAAGCCAAGGTTTTCTTTAGAACAAACAACTTAAGAAAATCCTTGACTCTGATTAATACACACGAATTAGGTCACCAGTCTTCAATGCCACATGTATTTTCTAGATTGGAGAATCGTATGGTCTAATTTTACCCTGTGTCATTCTTGGTTCCCTAGGTCCAAGTCACACCTCCGAGTCATCTTTTCCATGAAATCATTATACGATAAGACTGATCGGTGTCAGATCTTTTGTTAGGGACATCGACAAAAATGTTCCTAACGCATCCTCGATCCCTGATCCACCCATTGAGAAAGACACATGATGGGACGTTTTAGCATTAGATACAATTATATCTTGAGCATTTAAGGGGATAATTAATACCAAATATTGCATTAGTTTCTACCTCGTGCGCCAATCAAAATGACCGTTTAAAATCAACAATAGACCACATCACCCCCGTGCCTCCACCGTCAACCCACGATGAATTTAAGTTGCATAGATTCGATAGTAGATTTGTTTAAATTTCACTCATCACCCAAATTAAATGGTTGATGCGACATGGTAAGTTCTTCCCTGGTTTAAATTATCTTGAGCCATTGTAAATGAAATCATTATGCATGCAAGGAAACTCAGATCATCCAAAGAAACAAGATGAGTAATTCAAAATATCCAGAGATCCCGTGAGTATCAAATAAACAGGCTTAGCAAGCTTTACAAATATGTATCTAAGTCTGTGGATTTTACATGGTTTCATTTCATATATTTTTATCTGGTTTTTTTTCTTTACATAGTCTCTGAAGGTTTATTTCAATTTCAGGAACAATTCCACCAAGAAATCCAACCACTAGATGATCATCGAGGGCGTCGAAGCTGAAAGAACTGGAGATAGGTGAAAGCTCCTCTACAGGGGTTGCAAAATAATTGGAATACATGCCAAGACCAGAGCCTGTCATCAAAACATCATCGAAGAATGATTTCATCTAGCCTCCGACCTTTGGAGATACAAAAGAAATCACAAGATCCAATATGGCACTCCCACATTGGGGAGAACTCTTTAACAATAAGATCTGGGAGGAATACCCAAAATATGTACCACACAATGATCCAGATTTTAGAGCACTCGACGATGAAGTGTTCTTGAACATCTGATTTTCATACATGCATATGGTGGTGACAAGAACTCCTATTTTTCTTTGTATGGAAGTCTTGAATTGGCTCATCGACCACATAAACACACATAAGTGCTTGATCAATGATGACAATGGTGGTTGTGTCGAAGTTTTCTTACCGGTGAAAGTCCAGAAGTATTACAATCTTAGAGACCTTAAGGAGCAACTAAACACAGATTTTGTCGTGAAGTTCTATGAGTGCCATGACACTAGCTGGGTGATGGACTCATGGTGGAGGTAGGACAATAAATACACCAACCGGAGCATGGGTTGGTACTCAATGACAAATTTAAAGGATCCATACATCTATTTGATGGCTCTCATCTGTTGATTATATGGAGAGAAGGACTGCTCCAAATTTTTAGGCATGGATGCCCTTAGCTTACACAGTGGCTATCTCTAGGAGAGGTTTCAACTAGGGAGCCATCATTTATAAACAACTGAGCATATGTATACAATAGTATCAGACACCAAAGGAGGGAGAGATACCATTTTTATACATGGATTCATATTTTCTTGATGTCATGTGCACCATAAACATTTTCGTCGACATGCATATGAGATGGCATGTCGTAGAGCTTCAGATCCACGTATATTTCAACATCTTATGGGAGAAAAGGTATAAAAATTTTACTCCCTCATATGCGATGAATTCATCGCATGAATTTATTTCATTCTTTTTAAGAAAGAATGTCTGAGACTATCGATTGGGGCCAAGAAGATGATATCAAAGGTAGGCCACTGGTACTTGGATGAGTGTGACACCTACATCAAGGTGTTAGGTGCTATCGGAGCACCATATGTCTTACCAACTAGTGTCCAGGACCATCTTGTAGTAGGAGATATATGCTATCAGACCATCCTAGAAGGATACAATGCCACCCTAGTCAAGGACAAGAAGAAAACGCTCATTCCCTATGGTTTCCATGTAGGTTTCTACTTGGTTAAAGACACAAATCAAGACAAACAAGAAGGGTTGAGCCAGCTTGAGTTCAAGTTCTAGACAAGTCGGTTTCACAAGCATGATCCAAAGGGCCTGTTCCTACAACATTCTTCACAAGTGTTGTCCTACTAGTCGTACACCCATGACAAATTTTAAGATGAAGTCTTCACGGAAAATGCCTAGGATTGGGACGAGGTGGTAGCAAGGATGGCCGACCCCAAAATGACCAGGTTCAGAGACATGAGACTGGATGAAAAAGAGACAACCATAGAGAAATTTTCTTCAGAGGCTCTCAGAGCTAGGGAAGAAATTAGAGTGGTCGAAGCAATAGAGGTTCATGTGGTGTCCCCGATGCAGGATAGAGGTTTCCCTATGACATAGGATGCATGGGAAAGAGGATTTATCATCATAGAATAGGCATAAAAATTAATTGATCAACTACAAGATGACCCAAACCTCATAGGAATGATATGGCCCCCTATAGATAACCCAGATGAAATCTGGGCAGGCCCAAGCATCCCTGAACTAATATAAATTGATGAAATCATATGATTACACAACCCTGAAATTACAACACCAAAGGTTGGATCATCGGGGGATGTTTCATCTCAGACAGAGATAGTTAGAACATCAAGGAGGACTAGTGCACCAAACCCCCTCCACAGATTGATAAATATCTATGATGATGAAGAAAGCCCGGAGGTATCCCTGGTGACTCTTGTGCCTATCAAAGAGGAAAAGGAGCCTGAGAAGGAATCTTCCTGAGCTCTCAACACTCAAATATGGGGCCTTCCACATAATGAACAAGAGGTCAAAAGTGTCTTAGACACTGATCTTCCTGATGCACCGAAGACCCAAGCAGATAGTCCGAAGGACGAGCCAGGTTCAGGTGAACAAAAGGAATAAGCTCCACAACAAGAAATCGATATCCCAATGGTCGATTATCACTTAAGTACCAATCCTACCCCTGATGCCTCAATTTCAATCGGTACTCAACTTCCCAATAAGAAACAAACAAAATTCGGACCTTCAGAACACATGGAGGAAGTTCAAGAACCAAGTATTGAACAAATATATACCATCACGAGCCTGGGAAATATGCTCACTTGGGGAGATCAACAAATACTAGAACCCATGGATGAAGTCGCTGACATACATGCCATCGCTTATGACTGGAAAAGGAAATCTATCATGAAGACAACCACCAAGAAGAGGAGGATCACTCTAGGTTGCTCCATCCTCATCACCACAGAGTAAAATATGATCAACACAGAGCATGCCAGCAAATCTGAACTTATCGGCATAGGGATGGCAATCACATATGCCACCCCGGATAGAGAGAAAATGGATGAAGAGGAGTTGGTTGCTTCTCTGAAAGAATTGGAACATTTGTGCCACTTGGTGAAATATTACGAGGACACCACACAGGCTACGGTGTTCCTAATGAGTGAATTCAAGGAGGCAGACAAAAAATTTACAGAGGAACGACACCTATTCACTGCAAGGATAGCCTAGCTTCAGGAAGACACCCTTATGGAACTGGTGATGTGCAAGGATATGGAGAGGTGGTATGAGAAAGCAGACCAAGATGTGGAAAGGATCAACTATATCAGTGTGGTGCAACAAGGTCGAGATGCCAAAGAGCACATCATCCGTGTACTAAATGAAAGTAGCATCAACTACATAAGGAAATCGGTTGAATATTGGGTAAAAATGGCTCAAGAACCTCATCGAAAAATCAAAGAGAAATGGGTCGAGTGGGAGAAAAGTTGGACCAAGATCAACCGAGAAATGAGAGACATCGGCATCCCCGAATTCGGCACACCTGGTGACTTTTTCGAATTGCATGACATAGTCAAATCACATGTCGAACAAGACTCATCATGGGCTGCAGAAATAGCTAAGGTGGAAGACATGACACCAGGATAGGTGCGACATTTCATGGAGAATCCGATCAAATCTTGAGCCATGTTGTAGCAGTTAAGTGACATAATAGTCAAGCATCAGACATAGACAATATAGATAAGAGATATCCTTTTGGCCCCAATGGAACAACATAGATTCACATATGCTAACACATGTGAGGATATCTTCATCAAGTGGTCGGAGTACGAGAAGAGTCATCCACTCAAGTTAGATCATTTTATGACTCTTTGAAGACTAATAGACGAAAGCGCCATGTGGCGAGTTTTTTTTTACTTAGCTACAATTTAATAGTTATTTTTAGTTAATAGAATGTTATAAATAAGAGGATCGACCCGTTAGCAAGAGGTCGATGGTTGTTGCAAAGACCCTCATTTCTGGATTTTGTAAAGAACTATTTCAGAGCTACCTTAATTGAGAAGTCATGTTTAAGACTAGAGACAAGTTTTTTTTTTTCATCAAAATCATGTGTGAATCAATCTGAAGAGGAATTATTTCTAATTCTATCTAACGAATGGATGTTGTAACGAGTAAGAGATTCTAAATATGTTGATAAGTTATCTGATTCAATGTTTTACAGTTCTTTTATTTAATGATGAAAAATAAATCGTTGTGTTATTATGTGATTGATGATTAGAGTTAAGAGAATTACTTTTCTTTCCATAATTTATTGCATATATGTTTTCTTTTGACAATCGCACCTCAGTCAATAATTGGAAAACCAATAGGTTAATGTATTATTACTAGGCTTGTGGTAGATAAAAAAATTCTGCATGCTAGAGTGAAAGGGTTATCCCAAGCTCATCCTTCTCCAGTAGTAAATCATTTTCCCACTTTGTTACCTAATTGGTTTACACCATATTTTATCTTGTATCATTTCCACCTATAAGAGAAAAAAAAGAGAACGTCTAAATTGAAGGAGAAGCCTTCACAAGAAAACGTAAATCCCATCGATTAATTGGTCAGATCACAATATATGGAGAGCCATTCCACCATTAAATGTTTTAGAGTCTAATTGGGCCTCGGTGGAAGGTTTGGTTCCTGCAGTTGAGTCAAAGGGATTTAGGACCCCTCAACAGAAGGATAACCTTCCAATATTTTACTTACATTGTATAGGTGTTAAAGAAGAGAGAAAATTGGGTGGCCATGAGTGTTGGCAGCCTGGTTACTAATGAAGGAAGAATGCTTGGGTGCATTGAAGAGAAACCTTTAGTTTCATGTGCACTTATTTGGGGTTGTGATCGGCCTGTATCAGGAAGCATAGTCTTGTTGTAAGAGTGAATGAGAAGGAATAATCCATATGGTGAAGAGGTTGGTTAAACTCCAACACACCACAACAAAGTGCTTATGACCAAGTGTGGCAGCTTGAAGATCAATGCAAGGGTGCATTGGGTATGAATGTGGCCATGAATATTGGCACATTGATTAAATTCATTTAATATTTGAATTGTATTTGGAAAATTTAGTATGTTGAAAGGATGCTTACATAAATAATAATAATAATTCCCTTTTTTTTTCTTTGTACCTATTGTAACCTAGGACTTCACCCCTGCCTCTCCTCTCCCATTTCCTTATTCCTTAATCAATTCTTTCCTCTTCTTGTTGGTTAAGTTGGTTTCCCATTACTGAGTGACTCAGTTCTCATCTGTTTCTTTCTTGATTGAGTCTTCACACATTTTTTTTTCTATTGTTTCTTGAAGGATAATTACATGTAATATTTGGTTCAGAATTCGTGTCATCATGTTTTCCATTGATTGATCTCACAACAGGTCGATCAATCCCTTTTGTATGCACAAGAAATGCGCATGGAAAAAACGCAACAATTCAGAGTGGTCATTTTCGGACCTGGATTGTCAAAATAGACAGGGTAATTTTCAACGGTAAATATCCAACAGGCCCATCAAATAAATGAATATCATCCATTTGGGGGTCCAAGATCGTGTGGGGTTTAACAAAAGGCATTAGGAAAGTCACTCCATGACTTCAACGTTCGAGCGTCATAAATTGTCATTATTTCAATTGCCGAAGTGTCGAACTCCAAAAGTATTTAATGTTAAACACAGCTTAAGTCCGAGTTAATTAGTGATAAGCATTGGCTAATCACTTCGCGAGATCATCACTTCGGGATATTTCCATTCTTTACATCTAGAAAATCCAGAATGGTGAAGTGTCGAACCATCGAATTCCCGAAGTGATGTGATTCTTCCATGTCACTATAGGCCCATACTACTTCAGGAGATTTCCATACACTTTGCATTCAAACTATTGAACGCTGAAACGTCAGAGCCACATGGAATACATCTAGAACAGAAATGTGGAGTTCATCAGAGGAGACATGTGGCACTCATTCCAGACAACTTTGGCCACACCATCTTCCCTTTTTTAGGTGACATGTGTCATGCTCCTCGTGTGGACATGTCAACAACCATGATGTCAGGTACACGTCAGATATAAATCGTCGAAGTATCGACTAGCCAAATCGTTGAAGTGTCGATCAACCGAATCATCAAAGTTTCGATTAGCTGAATCATTGAAGTGTTGATCAGTCAAATCGACGAAGTGTCGATCATCCAAACCATTGAAGTTCCAATCAGTTGACCGTGATGTGAGGTACATGTTAGACCTAAATCACCGAAGAGCCAGAGCCCAAAATACTGAACACCAAATGATTAAAGGATAATCTTGGGTTAATTAAGATAAACGTTATTATCACTCTGAGATATTAGCACTACGAGTGATTTTAGATCAAAGAAAGCACAATTCTCCAAAATACCGAAGTGTCGAAGCCCCGAACGACCGAAGTGGGTCCCTCACTGCCGTGTTACTTCACAACATTGTCACACTGGGAGATTCTCAAACTTAGCATTCACAGTCCTGAACTCCCGAAATAATTAAAGTCTTAATCTTGGGTTAATTAGCATAAGTGATGGTAATGACTCTAGGCCTCTGGGAGATAAGAATATTTCACGGTCTAAACTCCCGAACACTGACCCACCTCATTACATTTCCCATCAAGAAGTAGTTTGATGATGACCAACATGTACAAAACATAAGTTCTGGGATTCAGACCCTACAACGCCAAACCATAATTGGGGAAAAGTATGTTCAACACATTCAGTCATCTCCATTGACCCCAATGGCATGAATGCATGCCAATGCTCACTACAAAACTTAGTTCTGTCACTCCTAGTCATTATCCTTAAAGTATCAGTTCTCTCCAACACATGCATCAGTCCATTTTGATTTCTAGTAGAAAATTTTAATTGTTTAGTTAAAAAATATTTTAAGTTGAAGCATAACAAGTGGTCTTTTTGTGTGATAAGAACCACTCTTTTTTGTTAAGTCAAATGTAAAGTATTCATTACTATACTCAAATACTTTCTAGTTAAGTTAATAAGTTGTTTTACAACTAGTAGGGTAGAGTTAAGTCTTAGTCTCAGATGGACGAGAGCATTTGCAACTCTTATAAATATGTAGTTTTTGTATGTTGTGGGGGTCAGAGTTTTGGAAAATGGATAACAATACATCATATTGGTTGGGCCCATTGTATGCATGGACTAAATCTCTCTAGTGAATATACTCTTGATGACAATGTTTTGTTCAAATATTCATGTGTTTTTATCGTATCTTGAATGCAGTTTTCGATTTGTGCAAAGTACATTTCATTTCCTTTGGCTATTGTATAACTTGTCTTTATTGATATGCAACCTAGGAAAATAGCTAATGCTTGTTGAAGGATTTTTTTTACCACAACCTGAGGGAGTAATTATGTTTTTGATACATGTTTAATGCCTTGAAATGATATTTTAAGTATTAAATTTCTTGCAACAGATTATTCATTGAGTGATTTGTTGTTTCCCTTTGTTTTATTATTTCACTTGTTTGTCATTTGTGTGGCACCATCCAAGGAGAACCATCCTTTGTGTCATTTTTCCAACCCAACAATTTTATTGTCTTAGTAAACCAACCCTCCAACTGACCAACAAAACTTAAATTCAACTATTCTAAACTTGAGGTGGCCTAGCTTTTCCCTTAGCAGTTAGGTGTTGACTTTAGGACCAACATCTTCCGGCATCATTGTCGGGGAACAGAGTAACAAAATATGTTTCCCTAGGAGAACGAAAATGATTAGATTTGGTTTTTGATGGTGAACAAAATCCAGACACACATATGACTATAGAATTTCACCCGACGACTCCACAATCAAAGGACTCCACTGGAGAATGAGCACAACCAATAGAGAATGGAAAGATGGAAGGGACAAAGCAAGTACCAAGCCATCATTTGTTTCAAAGAGATCATATTTTTCTTCATCAGTTCATTCATGTCTTTTCCTTTGCGTGTCAAAATAATTATCTTATTCTTTGTTTACTCAGATGATTACAAACCTACAATGGTCAATCCATCCTTGAGAAGAGAATATCTACCCTCTTGCATTATCGATCTTAATCTCATTCCTTCATTCAAACCCACTAGCCATAATGTTGATCATATCAAAAATTCTCCAGACCATGACCAGTCATGTAATCCTATGAATAATAAATCTGATTCACCACTTATTGAAATCATTGGTCCACCTTGTAATCAACTTACTGAAATTCATTCCAGGATCAATAAGTATTAAAAACCCCTAAATCTACCACTTATCCTTCATGCCTATCCTCCCAATTTTATTGATTACCTTCCTCTGTTCAATGGAGGAGACCATATTGCAGCTAATAAGAACCTGAAAGATTTTGAAAATTTCATTGATAATTTTCAAATTATGCATGAGGATGTAGTTACGAGGATATTCTGCAAATCGTTATTTGGAGATGCTTGATTCTAGTTCATAAATTTGGAATTTGATTCTAGTATTTCATGGACTATTTTGCGTAATGTGTTTTTGAGGTATTGTGGTGAGAACAAATCCTTTTAAAAATAGCTTTCAAAGTTCTACGCCTTGAGAAGGGAGCAGGATGAATCTATTATTGTATTCAATAGAAGGTTTCATAATTTTTATCTTAATATTCCCATGGAAATCCAACCTATTTAAGTTGCTTCCATGGTTCAATATACAATTGCACAACAACCTGATCTGGTTCTTTTTATCAGAGAGAGAAGGTCATCATCATCACATCATATGTTCACTGATGCAAAGGAGATTGAGGACAACATCTGAGCTTGTGGAAGCTCTTAAATAAAGTTTGGGATGAAGATTTGGAACAGGAATGAGTTTATGAGAAACAAAAATCATATTTGGATACAGAGGAATCCAAGGAAGGATATGGACAACGAAAATCTGATCTGGGTTCTTATTTTCAATGTACTAATGCATCACTTTTAGATTTTTATTCTTCCTTAGATCCTGAAGCTAATAAATCACTTTTTTCTATTCTTAAAACTAAGTACATTGATGATTATCACAAAGATGGATTTACATGTATAGGTGAACCTTCTCTTATTTATGAGAAGAGGGATGAGTTTGTTAATGATGGCTCTCATGAATATTTTGTAGAGAGCGATGATCAATTTTCCAAGAAACAATTTTCTTCCCCTCAACATCTGACTGTAAATATCGGGGATCATCTCACAGTCTTGACTTACGATGACTTTCAGAATTATATGTGTTTAAATTTTGGTCAAGAAAAAGAGGAGGAGCTACAAGAGCAGATGAACATGTTTTCTTTCTCATCAAATTGTGCCCTCAGTACACCAGTTGTTCCTATTCCCAGAATAAAACGAAGCAACCGGTCTCCCTCCAACTTTTATGATGCCTTTGCTTTGAAATTTTCTGAAGCCATTTATGTACAAAGAAATAATCAATAGCTACAAGGTAAACATGTTTCTCAAATATTTTATGATGATCAGGATGATTGTGAAATAATAACTGTAGATGTCGACAACAATACTATAGCTTCATTTTCCATTGCCTCAAATTCTTCTAGTAGGGATGAAATTTCCACTCTAAACTTAAAGGGAGAAATTGACAGTGGAACAGATTGCAACATTTTCCCGTTCCATTTTTGGGGTCTCGGAAATGAGGATGTCGATGTTTCTACAAAAGAAAATTTTTCACAAGGGCAATTTATTCATTTGGAGAAGAAAGAACATGAGTTTATTATCAATACATAGGTAATTGGTTATGATTTTTATGATCCATTGGTTGCATACTTAGAGGATTATATCAGTTTTAATCCTCTCTCATGGTTTCACTTCAAGTGTGGGGATAGTTTTCAGAGCAAGTTGTCATTCCATATTCGAATTTTTATTTTCACGAAGCAGGTTCAAGAAATCTAGTTAGTAGATAAATTGCTTGAATCGTTACTATGGAAATCTGCTTATACCTGAGTAGAAAGTTTCAACAAATTAGGATTAGGAGAATAAGCTTGTATTTTGACATTTAATTTTTAGTTCACGGATTGATTTTTAGTGTGTTGGTTTTTGGTATCTTGTTTGAATAAGAGACTCCATAGCCCAACAAAGGATTTGGGGTGTAGCTACAATTTTAAGTTTCATATTGAATAAGGACTCCATATCCCAACAAAGGCATTGGGGTTAGCTTCAGTGTTAATTTTCTTAAATGCATGGCTGAGAGACAGTGGCAGAGATGTTGGAGTTACTTCACACACACCTAGGATTTATTTTTCCTAAGGTCATTCCTTGTTTATTAGTCATAATTACTCATTATCCAGTCTCCTATATTTTAGGGGAGAATATTCCACCTGGAGAATATTTTTTTGTAGTTGACACTTTAGTTTAACTAGTTGAGTTGAGTTTAGATGTTGCATTGGTTTTGTCACCATGCAACATTGGGATCATCACCAACTCACTACTCTTTGTTCAGTCAGTTAACTGAAGACTAGTTGACTAACTCAGCTAGGTGGCAATCCACTCCCATAACTGCCTGAGAGACTAGACTGGGTGGTAGTTTACTCTTGTAACTATTGGTGTGTGTCTAGATCAATCTAGAACACCACTATGGCTCATTAGTTACTCATTTATCATATATATATTGTAAATTATTCACTCTTTTAGTGTGGAATACGGTTAATGAGAATTATTCCATTCTTTCTATCTTGCTTCTTCTTTCTCAATTTCTCAATTTCTAGCTAGATCTATTTTGTGCAGGTTCAACACATTTACATGGTATCAGAGCCGATGGACTACTAAGAAAAATATACACCAAATCATTTTTTGCAGGTACAAAAGATTGAAGACAACAAAAAGATGGATTATTCACCGGAAATACTTCTCACACCTCATAACTATTTGGAATGGAAACCAAAAATTCTACTTCATCTTAGATGCAGAGGCTTGTACCAAATAACTATGAAAATGGAAGTAGAGCCTGATTCCGTCGATGAGAAAAATGACTTTCTCAATAGACAAGATATGGCCATAGGAAGTATCGGTATGTCTGTTTCTCTCGAAATTTTCCATCAAGTATATGAAGAATCACAAGGATTAACTCCAAATGAATTATGGACCAGATTGGAGGTTTTATTTGGGAATAAAGAATATTTTGAAGATTTAATGTAGGAGGTCGAATAGATAGATCCAGAAGAGAAGCCATCTGAAGATCAAGCCTCTTATTATGAAGAGTCTTCTACAAAAAAATTTGCAGAATTTTGTATTCCATTAATTGAAGATGATGTCTACTCCATTTCAGTTTTTTTTTTTTTTCTGAAATTCATGTGGAAGATATATGGAATGCATATAAGGAGTCACATGAAGACACTTTTGCATGCACCATGCATGCATCTCAGGAGTAAAAAAGGGAGCGGCACACATCAGACGTCATTATGATATTTTATGTTAATAATTTGTAGAAACAAATTGGATATTTGAAGTCCTCTCAGGAAAATATCCAATTTCAAAAAAAAAATACCGCCCGAAATGGAGTTCGGAAAGTGAAGTTATGATTATTTTAAAATCAACAAAATTGCAGCATTTTTTTGGAAACGGTCACACGGTTTTCAAATTTTTATCCAAAATTTATTTGGATATTGTTCATTACAAGAAGATAAAGTGGATATGTGTGGAAATATTAATGATGCATATACTTCATCAAATCCATGCAGACATCTACATCTTCAACAAAATCTTCAAAGAGCACAAACTTGCACAGTTGTGAGGTCTTCATGGAGTGAAGGATATGGTTTTTTAGCAACTGCCTTTTGTTCCTTATAATTTTTTATTTTATGCATTGTAATTTGAGGGGGCTTTTGTTCCCATGAGGTTTTCCCTCTTTCCTCATTTAGTTCAGTGTATCTTTTATATTTGGGTACCTAACATGGCCTCGTAGTTGAGACCCATTCTTTATTTTCACCATAGTGATGTTCAGGGGGGGTATTGGAGTTACTTCACACACACCTAGGATTTATTTTTCCTAAGGTTATTCCTTATTTATTAGTCATAATTAGTCATTATCCAGTCTCCTATATTTTAGGGGAGAATATTCCACCTGGAGAATATTCTCTTTCAGTTGACACTTCAGTTTGACTAGTTGAGTTGAGTTTAGATGTTGCATTGGTTTTGTCACCATGCAACATTGGGATCATCACCAACTCACTACTCTTTGTTCGGTCAGTTAACTGAAGACTAGTTGACTAGTTAACTCAACTAGGTGGAAGTTCACTCTCGTAACTGCCTGAGAGACTAGACTAGGTGGCAGTTTACTCTTGTAACTATTTGTGTGTGTCCAGATAAATATAGACCACCACTATGGATCATTAGTTACTCATTTATCATATATATATATTGTAAATTATTCACTCTTTGAGTATGGAATACGGTTAATGAGAATTCTTCCATTCTTTCTACCTTGCTTCTTGTTTCTTAATTTCTCTCTGCAAATGTGTGTAGTATTTTCTATCTAGATCTATTTTGTGCAGGTTCAACACATTTACAAGAGATACATGGCATGCAAAAAGAACATGGGTAAGAAAACGAAGGTGGGAGAAAGTTATTAAATTCAAAGGCATTGATTTGTTGTTCTTAGCACCTCACAGGGAAGTGATATCCCCGGTTAGAGACAATGTTTTAACCTAGGTCTGCACCCCTTACCCTCCTCTCTCATTTCCCTATTCCTTAATCAATTTTTTCCTCTTCTGGTTGGTTAAGTCGATTTCTGATTACTGACTGACTTGGTTCTTATTCGTTTCTTTCTTGATTGAGTCTTCACGCATTTTTTTGGTTTCTATTGTTTCTTGAAGGATAATTACATGTTGTATTTGGTTTAGAATGCTTGTCAGCATGTTTTCCATTGATTGAGCTCACAACAGGTCAACCAAGTCTTTTTGTATGCACAGGAAACGTCCGTGGACAAAACGCATCAATTCAGAGTGGTCATTTTCGGGCATGGATTGTCAAAATAGACTGGGTAATTTTCAACGGTAAAGATCCAATAGACTAATCATATCAACGACTCTCATCCATTAGGGGGTCCAGGGTCATGTGGGGTTTAACAAAAGGCATTAGGAAATTCACTCCATGACTTCGACGTTCGAGCGTTTGAACTTTTCATTGTTTCGATCGTCGAAGTGCCGAAATCCCAAAGTATTTAATGTTAAACACAGATTAAGCCTGAGTTAATTAGTGATAATCACTAACTAAGAACTTTTAGTGATCATCACTTTGGGAGATTTTCATGCTTTACATCCAGAAACTCCCAAATGGCGAAGTGTCGAACCACTGAAATCCTGAAGTGATGTCAGGATACCACGTCATTTCGGGCCCATACTACTTCGAGAGATTTCCATACACTTTGCATTCAAACTCCAGAACGTTAAAATTTCAGAGCCACATTGAATCCATCTAGCATGGACACATGGAATTCATCAAATGAGACATGTGGCACTCATTCCAAACACATTTGGCCACACCATATTCCATTTTTTGGGTGACATGTGTCACCCTCCTCATGTGGACACATAAACAACCATGATGTCAGGTACACATCAGATATAAATCATCAAAGTGTCGACTAGTTGAATCGCTAAAGTGATGATCAACCAAATTGTCAAAGTGTCGATCAACCGAATCGCTGAAGTGTCGATCAGCCGAATCACCAAAGTGTCGATCAGTTGAATCGTCAAAGTGTCAATCAGTCGACCATAATGTGAGGTACATGTCAGATCTAAATAGTCGAAGAGTTGGAGCCCAAAATCACCAACACCAAATGATTAAAGGATAATATCGAGTTAATTAAGATAAATGTTACTAGCACTCCAAGAGATTAGTGCTATGGGGAATTTTAGATCAAAGAAAGAATAGTTCTCTGAACTCCCAAAGTGTCAAAGCCCCAAACGAACGAAGTGGGTCCCACACTACCGCTTCACTCTGCAACATTGTCACTCCATGAGATTCTCAAACTTAGCATTCATAGTCCCAAACTCCCAAAATAATTAAAGTCTTAATCTTGGGTTAATTAGCATAAGTGATGGTAATGAATCTGGGCCTTCGGGATATATGAATATTTCACGGTCCAAACTCCTAAACACCAGTCCACCTCATTATATTTCCCATCGAGTAGTAGTTTGATGAAGACCAAAAGGTAAAAAATATAATTTCTGGGATTCAGACCCTACAACGTCAAACCATAATTGGGGAAAAAATGTTCAACACGTTCAGTCATCTCCAGTGGCCCCAACGATGTACATGCATGCCAATGATCAATGCAAAACTCAGTTCTGTCACTCCTAGTCATTATCCATCAAGTCTCAGTTCTCTCTAGCGCATGCATCAGTCCATTTTCATTGCTAGTAGCAACTTTTAATTGTTTAGTTCAAGACTCTTTTAAGTTGAAGCATAACAAGTGGTCTTTTTCTATGATAAGAACCACTCTTTTTTATTAAGTCAAATGTAGATTATTCATTACTATACTCCAACATTTTCTAGTTAATTTAATAAGTTGTTTTACAACTAGTAGTGTAGAGTTAAGTCTCAGTCCTAGATGGACGAGAGCCTCTGCAACTCTTATAAATATGCAGTTTATGTATGTTGTGGGGGTCGGATTTTTGAAAAAAAGATACAAATACATCAGACTGGTTGGACCCATTCTATGCATGGACTAAATCTCTCTACTTGGTGAATATACTCTTGATGGTAGTGTTTCATTCAAATATTCATGTGTTTTTATCTTATCTTGAATGCAGTTTTTTATCTGTGCATAGTACATTTCATTTCCTTTGGCTATTGTATAAATTGTATTTATTGATATGTAACCTATGAAAACAACCAATTCTTGGTAAAAAAAAAAATTATCGCAACCCGAGGGTGTAATTGTGTTTTTGATACATGTTTAATGACTTGAAATGATATTTTTAGTATTAAATTTCTTGTAGCAGATTATTCATTGAGTGGTTTGTTGTTTCCCTTTGTTTTTATTATTTCACTTGTCTATCATTTGTGTGCCACCAACCAAGGATAACTCTCCTCTATGTCAGTTTTCCAACCCAACCATGTTACTGTCTTGGTAATCAAACCCTCCAACTGACCAAAAAAAATTAAAATCAATTATTCTAAACTTGAGGTGGCCTAGCTTTGCCCTTAGCAGTCAGGTGAAGACTTTAGGACCAACATCTTCTAGCGTCGTTTCTGGGGAACAGAGTAAAGAAATATATTTCTCTGGGAGAACAACAATGATCAAATCTGGTTTTTGATGGTGAACAAAATCTAGACACACATATGACTGCAATGTTTCACCTGGTGACTCCAAAATCAAAGGACTCCACTAGAAAATGATCCTAGCCGATAGAGAATGGAAATATGGAAGGGACATACTAGGTACCAAGCCATTAGGTTTTTCAAAGAGCTCATATTTTTCTTCATAAGGTCATTATTGTCTTTTCCTGTGCATATCAAAATAATTATCTTATGCTTTGTTTACTCAGATGATTATAAGATTACAGTGGTCAATCCATCCTTGAGAAGAGGAGATCTTCCCTCTTGCATTATCGATATTAATCTCATTCCTTCATTCGAGCCCACTAACCATAATGTTGATCATATCCAAACTTCTCTAGACCATGACCAATCATGTAATCTTGTGAGTAATAAATTTGATTCACCACTTATTGAAATCATTGGTCCACCTTGTAATCAACTTGCTGAAATTCAGTCCAAGATCAAGAAGTATTACAAACCCCTGAAGCTACCACTTATCCTTCATGACTATCCTCCCAATTTTATTGATTAACTTCCTCTGTTCAATGAAGGAGACCATATTGCAGCTAAGAATCACCTGGAATATTTTGAAATTCTCATTGATAATTTTCAAATTATGCATGAGGATGTAGTTACAAGGATATTATGCAAATCTTTATTTGGAGATGCTTCATTCTAGTTCATAAATTTGGAAGTTGATTCTATGAGTTCATAGATTGTTTTGTGTAATGTGTTTTTTAGGTATTGGGGTGAGAAAAAATCCTTTGGACAATACCTTTCAAAGCTCTACACCTTGAGAAGGGAGCAGGATGAAGTTGTTATTGTATTCAATAGAAGGTTTCGTAATTTTGATCTTAATATGCACATGGAAATTCAACATATTGAAGTTGTTTCCATGGTCCAATATACAATTGCACAACACCCTAATCTGGTTCTTTTTCTCAGAGAGAGAAGGTCATC
The DNA here is from genome assembly GCA_009831015.1 of Picea engelmannii. Lineage (NCBI taxonomy): Eukaryota > Viridiplantae > Streptophyta > Pinopsida > Pinales > Pinaceae > Picea > Picea engelmannii. The sequence continues at coordinate 19,116 of ML786098.1, forward strand.
ATCATTGCAATAGATGTTCACTGATGAATAGGATATTGAGGACAACATCTGAGCTTGTGGAAGGCTCTTAAATCGAGTTTGGGATAGAGATTTGGAATAGGAAAATTTTTATGAGCAACAAAAGTCATATTTGGATACAGAGGAATCCAAGGAAGGATATGGACAGTGGAAATCTGATCCAGGTTCTTATTTTCAGCGTACTAATGCATCACTTATATATTTTTATTCTTCCTCAAATCTTGAAGCTAATAAATCAGTTTTTTTTATTCTTGAAAATAAGTATATTGATGATTATCAGAAAGAAGGATTTACATGTACAGGTGGACCTTATCTTAGTTATGAGTAGAGGGATGAGTTTGTTAATGATGACTCTCATGAATATTTTGTAGGGAGCAATGATCAATTTTCCAAACAAGAAGTTGCTTCCCCTCAACATCTGACTCTAAATATCAGGGATCAGCTCACATTCTTGACTTATGTTGACTTTCAGAATTATATGTGTTTAAATTTTGGCCAAGAAAAAGAGGAGGAGCTACAGGAGCAGTTGAACATGTTTTCTTTCTCATCAAATGATGCCCTCACTACACCAGTTGTTCTTACTCCTAGAGTAAAAGGAAGTAATCGGTCGCCCTCCGATTTTTACTATGCCTTTTCTTTGAAAGATGCTGAAGACATTTATGTATAAAGAAATAATCAACAGTTGCAAGGTAAACGTGTTTCTCAAATATTTTATGAATATTAGGATGCTTGTGACATCATAACTGTAGATGTCGACAAAAATAATATTGTTGCATTTGCCAATGCTTCGAATTCTTCTAGTAGTGATGAAATTTCCACTTTAAACTTAATGGGAGAAATTGATAGCGGAACTGATTGCAACATTTTCTCGTTCCATTTTTTGGGTCTCAAAAATGAGGACGTCAACATCAACATTTCTACAGAAGAAATATTTTCACAAGGGCAGTCTGTTCATTTGGAGAAGAAAGAACATGGGTTTAGTATCAATACATAGTTAATTGGTCATGATTTTTATGATCCGATAGCTTCACTCCAAGTGTGGGGTTAGTTTTCAGAGAAAGTTGTCATTCCATTTTTTAATTTTTATTTTCACGAAGCAAGTTCAAGAAATCAAGTTAGTAGATCAATTGCTTAAATGGTTACTATGGAAATCTAATTATACATGAGTATAAAGTTTCAACAAATTAGGATTAGGAGAATAATCTCATATGTCGAGCATTTAATTTTTAGTTCGCATATTGTTTTTCAGTGTGTTGTTTTTTAGTAGCTTGTTTGAATAAGAGACTCCATATCCCAACAAAGGCACTGGGGTGTAGCTGCAATTTTAAGTTTCATATTGAATAAAGACTCCATATCCCAACAAAGACATTGGAGTCAAATTCAGTCTTAATTTTCAGAGATGCATGTCTGAGAGACAGTGGCAGATATACATGACACACAGATAAATAGAGGTAAGAAAAGGAAGGTGGGAGAAAGTTATTAAATTCAAAGGAATAAGTCTGTTGTTCTTAGCACCTCACAGAGAAGTTCTATCCCTGGTTAGAGACAATGTTGTAACCTAGGTCTGCACCCTTGAACCTCCTCTCTCATTTCCCTATGCCTTAATCAATTTTTTCCTCTTCTGGTTGATTAAGTCAATTTCCCATTACTGAGTCACTTGGTTCTCATTCGTTTCTTTCTTGATTGAGTCTTCGCACATTTTTTTGTTTCTATTATTTTTTGAAGGATAATTACATGTCGTATTTGGTTCAGAATGCTTGTCATCATGTTTTCCATTGATTGAGCTCACAACAGGCTGACCAAGCCTTTTTGTATGCACAGGAAATTCCCATGGACAAAACACAACAATTCAAAGTGGTCATTTTCGGGCGTGGATTGTCAAAACAGACAAGGTAATTTTCAATGGTAAAGATCCAACAGGCCGATAAGATCAATAGATTTCATTCATTTGGGGTTCTAGGATCACGTAGGGTTTAAATGAAGGCATTAGGAAAGTGACTCCATGACTTTGGCATTCAAGCGTCTGAACTTACCATTGTTTCGATTGCCAAAGTGTCGAACTCCCGAAGTATTTAATGTTAAACATGGATTAAGTGCAAGTTAATTAGTGATAAGAACTAGATAATCACCTGGCTAGATCATCACTTCGATATATTTTCATGTTTTACATGCAGAAAATCCCAAATGCAAAGTGTTGAACCGTCAAAGTCCCGAAGTGACGTCAGGCTTCAACGTCACTTTAGGACTGTACTACTTTGGGAGATTTCCATACACTTTGCATTCAAAATCCTGAAAGTTGAAATGTCGGAGCCATGTGGAATCCATCTAGCACAGACATGTGGAATTCATCAAAGGAGATATGTGGCACTCATTCTAGACACCTTTGGCCACACCATATTCCCATTTTCAGGTGACACGTGTCACCCTCATCATGTGGACACATAAAAAACCATGATGTCAGGTACACATCAAATCTAAATTGTCAAAGTGTCGACTATCTGAATCGTTGAAGTGTCGATCAGTCGAATCGTTGAAGTGTCGATCATCTGAATCATTGAAGTGTTGATCAACCAAATCATCAAAGTGTTGATCAGCCGAATCATTGAAGTGTCAATCCATCGATCGTGACGTGAGGTACATGTCAGATCTAAACTGTAGAAGAGATAGATCCCAAACTCTCAAACAACAAATGATTAAAGGATAATCTCAGGTTAATTAAGATAGACGTTATTATCAATCCAGGAGATTAGCATTATGGGGAATTTTAGATCAAAGCAAGCACAGTTCTTCGAACTCCCGAAGTGTCGGAGCCCCGAACCACCAAAGTGGGTCCCACACTGTTGCGTCACTCCGCAGCATTGTCACTCCGAGAGATTCTCAAACTTAGCATTCACAGTCCCGAACTCCCAAAATAATTAAATTCTTAATCTTGGGTTAATTAGCGTAAGTGATGGTAATGACTCCGGGCCTCTGGGAGATATGAATATTTCATGGTCCAAACTCCCAAAAACTAATCCACCTCATTATATTTCCCATTAGGAAGTAGTTCAGTGATGACCAACACATATATAACATAAGTTCCAGGATTCAAACCCTGAAACGCCAAACTAGAATTGGGGAAAAACATGTTCAACACATTTAGTCATCTCTAGTGGCCCAAAGGACCCGCATGCATGCCAATTCTCAATGCAGAACTCATTTATGTCACTCCTAGCCATTATCTGTCAAGTCTCAGTTCACTCCAGTGAATGCGTCGGTTCATTTTCATTTCTAGTAGCAACTTTTAATTGTTTAGTTCAAGACTCTTTTAAGTTGAAGCATACCAAGTGGTATTTTTTTGTGATAAGAACCACTCTTTTTTATTAAGTCAAATGTAGAGTATTCATTACTATACTCCAATAGTTTCTAGTTAAGTTAATAATTTTTTTTACAACTGGTAGTGTAGATTTAAGTCTCAGTCCCAAATGGACGAGAGCCTCTATAACTCTTATAAATATGTTGTTTTTGTATGTTGTGGGGATTGGATTTTTGGAAAAAGGATAGTAATACATTAGACTGGTTGGACCCGTTCTATGCATGGACTAAATATCTCTACCTGGTGAATATAATCTTGATGATAGTGTTTCGTTCAAATCTTCATGTGTTTTTATCTGATCTTGAATGCATTTTTTGATATGTGCAAAGTACATTTCATTTCTTTCGGTTATTGTATAACTTGTATTTATTGATATGCAACCTATGAAAATAGCTAATGCTTGGTGAAGATTTGTTTTTATCGCAACCTAAGGGAGAAATTGTGTTTTTATTACATGTTTAATGCCTTGAAATTATATTTTAAGTATTAAATTTCCTACAACAAATTATTCATTGAGTGGTTTGTTGTTTCCCTTTGTTTTTATTATTTCACTTGTCTATCATTTGTGTGCCACCATCCAAGGAGAACCCTCTTTTGTGTCATTTTTCCAACCCAGCCATGTTACTATCTTGGTAAACCAACCCTCCAACTAACCAACAACATTTAAAATCAACTATTCTAAACGTGAGGTGGCCTAGCTTTTACCTTAGCAGTCAGGTGCATACTTTAGGACCAAAAGTACCCTTGAATAGATGAAAATGACTTGGACCATTAGTATGCGTCGTTTGAAAATATAATGTGCATGAAAACTAACAATTTGTTTAGTTGAGGAATGTTGAAGTTGCAGGGTGAAAAGGGTCTTGAATATGGCAGTGTTGTAAGACCATAAGGAAGACCAATTGGATTTTGAGATAAACTACTATGGGAAAGAAATTCCCATACTTGTGAATCTAGCTCATGTGTGGAACAGATCTGAAAATAAATGGGGAATGTGGAAATATGTGGGTAACAGATTTGCAAGAAAATTTTGAATTTGAAATTGATGATAATTTCTCATAATTTGGTATACTTGGGATACATGTGTGATGAAAACAATATGCCTAGGGATGAAAAATGAAGGTTTGCAAGATGGAAAACATGAAAAAGGCTATTGATTAGGACATAATAACCCTATGGTAAGCCATGATCACCTAGAATATGTTGCGTTTTGGAAACATGAGTTGGAGGGATGCCTTAGAAAAGCAAGTCCGAGGGATGCCTCAACTATAAGGCTTAATGAAGTCTCTGAAATTCTTCTTGTGAGAGAAATCCTTGGCAAAGCAAGATGAATTGCCCGAGGAACTATATAGAAGAGAAGGGGATGCCTGATCCTGGGCCTGGAAGGTGAGTGATCACAAGGAAGAAGATACTTTGATCATTCTTATAAACTATTGATTGGTATCATGAACACAATGGGTATGTCCAAGAAAAATAGTGAGCCAAGAAAACCAGACAACCACGTGGATACGAATCGATGAACTGCATAGATGAGTATTGTGCTAAGTTATGAAATTTTTTTGAATTTTATGCAAAAGTAAAATGTTTACACATGAAATATATGATCGATATTATTGTTGTCCAAGATTATTGAAGACAGGTGATGAAGGCCAAGAGTCTGAAAAAAGACCTTACCAAGAAAGAGGGTCAATACTTTTGAAGTAGTTGAATGCGAAAGAAATGATCGGTGTTACTGAGAAGAACACCCAGGACGATGTTCCTTTTTAAGGGGGAGGGGATTGTAATACCCTTATTTCCCCCAGCTTTTAATTAATCATTAATTATGATCACCATGCTATGGAATGGGAACAATGTAAATGTATTTTTTGAATTTCCAATAACTGAATGTGGGGGTGAAGCCTTGAAGTACTGGCCATGATATCACTAGAGGAAAGAGTGAGGAAACTGTGAAGAGGGTTCATTAGTTCAAATGACCCAAATTCCATTTTGCTGAGATAGTAAGCCTCATATGGATCCCAAGGAGAGGAATCAGATAATGAAGGAAGGATTGGTGGTTGGATAATCAACCACCCCCATGAATGGAAACATGGTCTAGCTAAGGAGATATGAGACTGTCAACCTGAAGTACAATAGAGTCTTGTAGACCCAAACTGACCCAAGTTTCCTTCCGATAGAAAGAACAGGACAAGTCCATAACCTTCCTGAGGAGGAGATGAGAGAAGACACATGGGAAGAGAGAGGGCATCAGGCTCTCCAAATGAGAAGAGGAACTAAAAGCTTGATAAGTTGTTCTAGTTACTAGAGAAAATAGGAGAAAATATCTATGAGAAATTATAGAAGAGTGAAAATTGAACAGGAGACTGTGAGCTTGATGCTGAGGAGGTATTTGATAAACCTCGTAGACCATGATTGAGAAGGAATCCCTGAGAAACTGTGAAAGTTCCCTAGTGATATCATGGATTGGCATGAAGGTGGCTGGAGTGCTAAGATTGAATGCCTCTGAGCCTATGGTTGGGTGGAAAGGCACACACCTACAATCAGTTTGTTGGCTATAATCTGAAATAGATAAGTATTCTCATATCCTATATATTTGAACTGTAACTATAAATTACAGTTGGATATCCTATGAATGTTTAATGTGTGTTCATGTTTTCTTGATGATTAGACTGTGTCCCTTTATATTTTCTTGATCATGTATTTATAAAGTAAGAAACTATATGCTTTGTGCACATAAACTCTTGATCTCTATAGTGGCTCAAGTTTAAGAAGATGAACTCTGAGTTTGTCAACCTTGGGTATAGTTTCTCGTATACATGTCAACACTCCCAGTTGTTTTGAGTCTCTTGGGAGGAGGAGTCTATTAAGCTCAGGAGAAAGAGTGAAAATCACATGCCAGTGCCTAATACTTTCAGAACTGATGAATCTTAGGAAGGATAGCGATATTTAAAGTCTAGAAAGGGAAGATCCTCTCATTTGGAAGACAAGAAAATGAGATACATTCAGAAGGATCCAAGGTCTGGCATGACCGTTGGATTTGGAGAAGGAGCATAGATGTTAACTCCTCGACTCCTTGAGTCTTTGCTAGTTCATTGAAATTGTGTATTCTTTGTAAGGGAGACAGATCCTCCGAAGCCCTGAAGTCTGAAGAGAATTGGGACCATCCATCGAAAATGTGTTAGCGATATTTCTTGTAAGGGGGGTAAATGCTAAGAAATGGGTAAAAACCCAATTTTCATAAGTTTTGAATGAAAATGTGCCCATGGTAAACGACGAGCAAATCTGGATGGTAGGATTTCACGTGCCCAGATCAGCGGCGCACATCGGATTCCGGAGACCCCCGCCTTTCTACCTTTAAGCGGAGGGGGGGGGGTCTAGAATCCAGGGCGCACCTCTTCAACGGTCGAGATCAAAGTGCCTAGATCAATGGCGTGTGAGACGATTCCGGACCCCCCCCCGCCTTTCTACCTTTAAGCGGAGGGGGGGGGGTCCGGAATTCAGGGTGCATCTTTCCGAAGGCTACGATTGAAGCACCCGAATCAACGGTGTGCAGGCGATCTAGACCTCTCCCTTCTCTCTGTGTTTAATCAGCGTGGGCCCTTTTCCTGTCATGTCAGCTAGTGGACCATCCTCCCTCTTCCCACCTGTCCTCCTCCTGATTGTGCGATGAATATTGCTCCCCCTAGCCCTTCCTCATTCTCTGACACCCGTCCACTTCCCCTTGTCTGGTCCGCGTGGCCCCTTCCCCCCATCTCATCGTCCACTCACCACCTGCCATGTGTCCTGCTCCCTCCACTTATGGTCTTCCACCACATGTCTTCCCTTGCCGCCTCTCTCACACCTCATCACTTCTTACTTCACCCCCCGCAGTTTGTGTCCCAATCACTCCATTGTTATGCACCCTATCCTTCTTGCTAGCCAACATGCCTTCTCATCGGGCTGTTCAGCTGATCCAGGTGGCAGCACGAAGGGTCGTCCACATCCCTGGGGTGCCGAGTTGGCCGGACCATCCTCAATCCCAAGGAAGCAGTTATTGAGGCAGTTGGTGGTGGTTAGACATCGTCTCCACCATAATGGGAAAGTTCGGTGACAAATTAAAGGCACGTTGATTCACCTACAAAGTTGTCAGAAGTCTGATTGCATCCGTCGTTGGTGCACGATTATTCAAAGATTGTAGGTGCAGATTGTCAGAAGCCATGCAGATGCAATGTGTTTAATGTGACGTCTCAGTTTTGTTGTTGTGGTTGTTTTGAGTATATGTGGCCGTTTTTGCCATTTTTTGTATCTATAAATGGTAGAGCAAAGATCCCAACTGTAAAGTTTCAACAACCATTCTGGTTTCCTGGTTATGCATCTATGTTTGAGACTTCTTGTTTTATGACAAACAGTTTTCCTTTTCCATCTATGTTTTGTCTCGTGCCAGAGAGTTCATGATCGAATGCTTCGTATGGATTAGCACAATTATGTTATGATAAATGATTTATTGTTGCATTGTTGTTTTCTCTAGTTTCCTGCATTTGGGTGTAAGAAGATCTTGCCTTCAGATGCCTTCTCTCACAGTCTGTTAGAATCCTGAGGTTTGAATAGTCCCCTACACTCTTCTCATGCAAAGTCTTCCACCTACTCACCCTTATTACAACTCACTGTTTGAAGTTTATCTAAGACCTCACTCGCTCATGCATGTCGGGCCTATTTTTAGAGTCGAGACGATATTGTTATGAGTTTTCCTCCATTTGATCACCCCTTTAAACAAATCATGACATTAAACTGATGGGTGTCAGGCTCAGCTCCTACAAGAAATCCAGGAGTGACTTCTGACGCTAACATTTCTTGCGCCGTTGCCGGGGACGAAGTTGAATATTTTCACTGGGTAGAATGACAACGATCAACTGATTCTGAAGGTGCATCAGAAATCAGAATTATTCAGATTGCTACTGTGCACCTGGAGACTCCACTTTGGCAACTCCATTGTTTCCACTTTACTGTTTCAGTTGTGGCCACTGTTTGCACACCTGAAAGCTGACCCAGAGGAGATTTCTTGAGAAGGTTTCACCGGTTGCTTTCCCAGCCTGAGAAGTTTCCTGGGGTAACGATAATGTTAAGATCTGGACTTTGATGGTGAACAAGGACTGGGCATATTTGAAGTCACGCATATTTCACCTGGCGACTCCATGATTCAAGGATCAATTGGCGACTCCACTGGTTCGATATGGAGGAAATCATGGCTCGAAGGTTTGCTTCGTTTAATTTTTCTTCTATTCTTGGTTTTCCTAATGTTGTCCCCTTTATGGATGAATGGGGCGATTATTTTCCCAGATTTAGAGAGCGTGAAGAGGAAAACCCTGCTCATCACCTCATTGAGTTTCATGAACTCATGCGTCAGTGGGAGATACATCATGAGGATGTGTTACTGAAGATTTTCATGTTCTCGTTAGCAGGGGATGCACATAAATGGTACCATTCTTTACCCCCTGCTAGAATTTCTTCACTCCATGGATTCCATGCAGCTTTCACCCCCTATTGTCATAGGCTGTACCCCCTGAGTTAATTTGTCATAATTGTTGTGAGGGATCCCACAACTCTATACAAGATAAAGTTGTTTATGACGTAAGCTGTGGGGGGGATCCTGATGGCCTGGTTCATTACTCAGTCTTTTATCCTCCCCATTCATCTGCATTTGAGGTGGGTTATGAAAGTGATGAAGTTCCTAGGGAGGAGGAAGACGCCCTGAGTAGGCTGATGGAGCAGGTGAAATATCTCTCTGCCCAATTAGAAGGGTTGAAATATGAAGACTGTGTAGAGGATTTTCTAGTCTCTGAGGCAGATGTTCTAGATGGCTCTCTTGAGGAGAATATTGAAGATCCCGTGAGCGCATCAAAATCTGTCCCCAATGAGCTTGCTGTCTCAGAACAAAATGATGAAGTGGTAGTTGGGGAAGAGGACTGTTCTCTTTTTCTTCACGAAATTTCCCATGATGTATTTACATTTGGGATTGTAAAGGAGGATCTGGAGATCGTTCCTTTTTTGCAAGATGAAGAAGTGTGGTGCTCACCCAGCTTTAACGACTATTCAGTTGAGGAGCAGCAGAGCCCCACATCACAGATTGATGACCTGGGTAGAAACCAGCCCGTGTATGACAGCTATGAATCAGGTTCTAAGCTGGACACCCAAAACTTCCAAGAGAAGACTGCAGAGCCTTCTCCTCTGTTCACAAATGAAAGACAATGTGAGGAAATCACCCCTCTTGAGAAGCAAATTGAAAAGTAGAGCTCTCCCACAGGTCCTATCTATGATGATTATGACTTTGACCCTTGGGAGAGCCAAGAAGAGGTACCAGAAGAACCAGAGGAGCAGTCGAAGGTGCAGTTTACAGACTGTGCAGATCCAATCAGCGAGCATCCACCACATGAGATCAACGAGCCTACTTCATATATTCACCCACCTGTGGATATCAGAGACATTCAGCCATGTGTGAACAACTGTGTAGCAGAAGAGGGTGTATTTCGCCAATTCCTTGGAAATGGCCACTCATTCGATGACCCTGTCAGCAAATACATGGAGTGGCATTTCTCCTATGCCTTGGAGCCGCCCTATTTCATCTCAACTCCAGTCTGTAAGGGGGAGTTGATGAGTGTAACTATTCTGCTGTCACAGCTACACCATCTGTTGATGATCATTGACAGAAGGAAGGAGCTTCTATCTAGGAAGTTGCTTGAATGGCTATGGTGGAAGTTCTCTTTCACCTAGCCCATGTAAAATATTTTGTTAGTTTAGGATTGTATATAAATAAGCTCCTTTGAGCATGTAGCTTTATTTTGTTACTTTTATTTCTCGGCCTGTATTTTCAGCAGCGGGATGTTTTCAGCATGACTCCATAGCCCAACAGCAAGGCACTGAAGGTACAAAATGAGTTCTTAGAGCATCACAGGGACGAATATATCCCCCATGGAGCCAAATGTTAGCGATATTTCTTATAAGGGGGGTAAATGCTAAGAAATGGGTAAAAACCCAATTGTCCTAAGTTCTGAATGCAAATGCGCCCGTGGTAAATGACGAGAAAATCTAGACGGCGGGATTTCGTGCGCCCGGATCAGCGGTGCACATCGGATTCCGGAGCCCCCCCGCCTTTCTACCTTTAAGAAGAGGGGGGGGTCCGGAATCCAGGGTGAACCTCTTCAACGATCGAGATCAAAGCGCCCAGATCAACGATGTACGAGATGATTCCGGACCCCCCTCGCCTTTCTACCTTTAAGCGGCGGGGGGGAGGCTTCCGGAATTCAGGGTGCATCTTTCCGACAGCTGCGATTGAAGCACCCAGATCAATGGTGTGCAGTTGATCTAGACCTCTCCCTTCTCTCTATGTTTAATCAACGTGGGCCCTTTTCCCGTCATGTCAGCTAGTGGACCATCCTCCCTCTTGCCACCTGTCCTCCTCCTGATCATGCGATGAAGCTCGCTCCCCCTAGCCCTTCCTCATCCTCCGACACCCATCCACTTCCCCTTGTCTGGTCCGCGTGGCCCCTTCCCCCCATCTCATCGTCCACTCACCACCTACCATGCGTCCTTCTCCCTCCACTTATGGTCTTCCACCACACGTCTTCCCCTGCCGTCTCTCTCACACCTCATCGCTTCTTACTTCACCCCCCGTAGTTTTTGTCCCCATCACTCCGTTGTTATGTGCCCTATCCTTCGCACTGGCCAGCATGCCTTCTCATCGGGCCATTCAGCTGATCCAGGTGGCAGCATGAAGGGTCGTCCACATCCCTGGGGTGCCAAGTTGGCCGACCCATCCTCAATCCCAAGGAAGTAGTTATTGAGGTGGTTGGTGGTGGTTAGACATCGTCTCCGCCATAATGGGAAAGTCCGGTGACAAATTAAAGGCACATCGATTCACCTACAGAGCTGTCAGAAGTCCAATTGCGTCCGCCGTTGGTGCACAATTATTCAAAGATTGCAGGTGCAGATTGTCAGAAGCCATGCAAACGCAATGTGTTTAATGCGACGTCTCGGTTTTGTTGTTATGGTTGTTTTGAGTATATGTGGGCATTTTCTCCATCTTTTGTATCTATCGATGGTAGAGCAAAGCTCCCGACTGTAAATTTTCAACAACCATTCTGGTTTCCTGGTTATGCATCTGTGTTTGAAACTTCTTGTTTTATGAAAAACAGTTTTCCTTTTCCATCTATGTTTCATCTCGTGCCATAGAGTTCATGATCGAATGATTCGTATGGATTAGCATAGTTATGTTATGATAAATGATTTATTGTTGCATTGTTGTTTTCTCTGGTTTCCTACATTTGGGTGTAAGAATATCTTGCCTTCAGATGCCTTATCTCACAGTCTGTTAGAATCCTGAGGTTCGAACAGTCCCCTGCACTCTTCTCATGCAAAGTCTTCCACCTACTCACCCTTATTACAACTCACTGTTTGAATTTTATCTAAGACCTCACTCACTCATGCATGTCAGGCCTAGTTTTAGAGTCGAGACAATATTGTTTTGAGTTTTCCTCCATTTGATCACCCCTTTAAACAAATCGTGACATTAAAATGATGGGTGTCAGGCTCAGCTCCTGCAAGCAATCCAGGAGTGACTTCTGACGCTAACAAAAGGATACATGTCACTAGATCCCATGGTTTAGAGAGTGGCACTTCAAAAGTTCTGAGTCATTTTATTAACGAGAAGAGTAACTCTCGAAGGGCTAAAGAATGAAGTCCCGAAGCCACGAGAGCCATAGATCTATGGATCTACGTGGTCGTATCTTGACCATGCGATATGAGGGATGTTAGAAGACTATCAATTCAGAGTGACATGGCCCAGTGACATCATCTAGGGTGACGTGGACCCATGATCAATGTGCCACATGTCACCTAGATTCAGTCGTTTCAAAGACCCTATAGGTCCATTAACACACGACACGTGTCACCCACTGAAGGAGACATGTGTCCTCTCTACCTTGATATGTGTCATCTCTGGAAATTACCCGTTTGGTCCACATTGAAGGAGATCTCATAGTCTGGGGACTTGGTACTCTGGAGGAACTTATCCAAGAGTCTTCAAAGTATGAATACTCTCGAAGTTGTGAACGATGGAGTAAATCTCAACCATTGACAGGTAGGGGATGAGTGGCACCAGATCATTTAGTCCGGAGACTTGACACTCTGGGGAATTTGAGGTGTGGTGCGTCAATAAGATCTGAGGTTATGAATTAATGAGAGTTGTCAATCTGAATTCAAGACCACTCATGGCCATTGGATATCCCCATGGTCAATTCAACTTTAACCCACTCTAATATTAAAGAGATGATTACACCATGAAACCCATGAATGCTAAAGTTGTGAAGCAACGCAGGCCGTAGATCCCGAGGTCTACGTGGATGCATATTGATCGTGAGATCGGAGGGTCTGGAAGGCTATCATCTTGAGGTGCAGTGGCATGATGACATCACCCAAGGTGAGGTGGACCCATTATTAACGTGCCACATGTCACCCAGATATGGATGATTTACAGACCCTTTATTCCTACTAGAAAATAACATGTTTCACCCCTTAATGAGGACACATGTCACCCTTGGCCCTCACCGTGTGTCATCTTTTGATTCGTGCCCGCTTGACCAACATGGTTGGTGACATTTTCGAGACTCCAAGAGTTTGGATAACTTCAGGAGTTCAAAATATTTGTGAATAATATGGTAAAGGAACATTCAGCGATGATTGTCGATCATCGACTTCCAAATGACCAAAACGATCAACGTCGATTGTCGATAATCGAACGTTGAGAAAGGGACATTCAATGTAAAATGTCGAACCCTGATATCCGAATGGATAAGGTCATGTGGTAAGATTTCATGACTTCGGGCAGTGAGAAAATGGGGCGTTCAACACCGAACACTGATGACCCCAACTAATAATCACTTGGGTAACTTTGAGAGCCAATAATTTGTATGCCAGAGATCATATTTTAGTGTTGTGGTGACCATTAGAAATCTCATGGTGAGAAGTATCCAATGAGGACCTTAGAGGGATGATTCAACATGATTAGAGTAAACAAAAAATTTGATGCCCCATCTCTAGAAAGGGTATTTATGGGTCGGGTGTGTTACATCTAGGATAACCCATGAATTGGGGGCTTTGACCCACAAAATATTTTTGCAGAAGGAATAAAAGAGGAAAATCATGGGAAAAGAGGTATAAGACACAAAAAAATGGGTTTGGGGAACAAATCTGAGTAGAGAGGTGTGTGATAACTCTTCTAGTTCGTAGAAGAAAAAAAAGAGAAGTGAATAAATGTGTTTTCAAGGTGTAAGAACCATTAATAACTGTATTCAAATTAGTTTGATAAACAGGTGTTAAGCTCTTGAATAGATCTAGAGATAAATCTCAAAATAAACCCACAATATCAAAAAGAATAAGCCAAACCATTCACTGAAACAATAAACACAAGAAATAGAAAAAACCTTGAGGTTGGGTAACACCATATATTAATCCTTAAGGAAGGATAACACTCCTCAATCAATCCTTGATACATTAACAATATTCTTAACTATGCTTCAATACATTGCTTACACTTCTTTATATAACATTTTCTATATTCTAGGAACATTCTAGAGAAAGAATCTTATAGCAATCATATTTATTATATCTAAGTACCATGATAGTGGACCTTATTTAATAATATAGTGGACCTAGTCCACCTTACATTGAATTTCCTCCACTAATAATACATAACCTCATTCCCATTGGGTACCTCCATAGGTACCCCGTATTACCTCCCTAGGTATACTACATTCCATCACCCTTCACATGTTTCATCCTTGAAACACGTGAAAAAACCATACAATATGATTGACTAAGCAATGTAGCCAACTGGTACCAAGTATGACCATCCATCCATCCTAATGGAAGACGAACATGATTTCCAATTGTTGCCTTTCCACCCTAATCATGCTTTGCATTGTGTCAGTGTTTCCATGGTATTGGTTCTCTATCCTGATGTCTTATGGTAGTGTTGGTAGGCCTCCATGCACCTCTATATTGTTTTCCTTTGTAGTTCCTTGCTGGTACATAAATCTGTTGATGCTCATGCCATTTCCTTAATGACTGCAGTTTATATATATGATGTGGATGGCGATATAAAACAACTGTAGGAATCTGTTCTATTTTCTACAAATCTGCAACACATTGTGCCTTTGATTCAATGACCTCCTTGTCTTCTTTATTGTTTCCTTCCTATGGTTTTTCTTCATTTCCTTCTGTAGACTCTGCCTTTGATTCAACTTTGGACTCAGAAATAAATTCTTTGCTAGCCTCTGTGGACCCATATTTCTTACTGAGAGATAGATCCTACAATGTGGTTTTATTTTTCTTGTACCACTACTTCAAAAACTTCTTTTTCAAATTAATATTAATGGTACCCACTGATTCTATCCAAGGATATCCCAAAACAATATCCAAATCATCCATATCTGTAGCATGAAAATATGAATGAAACACATATTTATCCATAGTGATCTTCAAATCTTTAAAAATTTGAACATTTTTATCAACAACATGTGTGATGTGAATATTCTTTGCAGGAACTTGCAATCTATTAACCAACTGAACACTGATACAATTTTGTTGGAAACTAGGGTTAATAGAAGCAATGTATTTTTCTTTATGAATACAACCATGAACTTATACTATAGATCTGTCAAATGAAAATAAACCCTTGGTTCTCTCTTTATATTCTTTTTGAACATGAGACCACCTATCTAAAGAAAAAATTTCAATTCTTCCTCTGGAAGTTTCATTAGTTGGAAATAGTCCAATGATTCCTTCCATCTTGAGGCATCCTCTCTTAAATGAAGAAATAAAAAAAACTTTCACCGTTCTTTCCATTCTGACTTGTGGGACTTTAGAAATTATTCAATACTAGGACCATGATCATTCCCAGTAAAATACATCTTGCTTGTAATAAATATTCAACTAAAAACTAAATATTAAAAATAAATTTACGGTGCAAATCACACATCTTTTTTCGGGACAACCCTGAAAAATGGAAGAATTTAAAATGTTGATAACTTCACTTCCCGGACTCCATTTGAACCGATTTTTTTTTTGAAATAGGGCATTTTTCTGTGAGGAATTTAAATATCTAATTATTTTTACAAAATTCAGCTTAGAAAACTTTAGATACGAACCTGAAGTGCGTTGCCCTATTTTTTCCCTAAAAAAAAAAGAGCCAAAATATCTTCCCTTCTTTGGCCAAGGAAAGTTCTCAGATACCAAATGTTAAGTTCTTGAATAGATATAGAGATAAATTTGAAAATAAACCCACAATATCAACAAGAATATGCCAAACCATTCACTAAAACCCTGAACACAAGAAATAGAGAAATCATTCAGGTAGGGTAACACCATATATTAATCCTTAAAGAAGGATAACACTCCTCAAGTAATTCTTGATACATTCAAAATAGTATTCACTATGCTTCAATACATTTCTTACACTTCTTTATATAGCATTTTCTATCTTCTAGGAACATTCTAGAGAAAGAATCTTCTAGAAATCCTATTCATTATATCTAAGTACCATGATAGTGGACCTTATTTAATAATATAGTGGACCTAGTCCACATTACATTGAATTTACTCCACTAATAATACATAACCACATTCCCATTAGGTAACTCCATAGGTAACCCATATTACCTCCCTAGTTATACTACAACATGGATACAAAATTTTAGTGATTGGATAAAAAATCACAAAAAAAAGTAAGAGGGGAGGGCGCTAAGGGACTGTTGGGAAGTGAAAGGCCTCCCTTGTGTTGTGTATGAAAACTTTTGAAGATCTTGTGGAAAGAGAAACCCCCATGCTTGGTGGATTGAAGACTTGGTTTGTTGAGTTCCTGTAGGTGAAGGAGAGTGGCCTTCATCTTTCACATATGATGAGTAAAATAATTTCCCCTCATGTAATCACACTTTGTCTAGGGGGTGTCTAGCTATATAGATAAATTGGTGCAACTATGCCTATGGTTGGGTGGAAAGTGGCACACCCATCAACAGTTGCCATCGATTTCTAATTTTAAGATAAGTGTTTTTTGCGTCCTGCAATGTCATGGCGAGTTTATTTAATACTATGAATTTCATGTGTTAGATATTTGCAGAATTTGTTATCCTATTCAAATGGTGTAATTGTCACTATGATTGTATGGTTGGCTGTGAAATATGAAATAAGGTTTGGAAAACATATTATGATGTTGGATTTATACCTATTTGTGTTTTGAAAAGGGAGTTGTTAGTAACTATTTGTCACTCAAAGTATGTACAGAGTGTTGGTTGGTCGCTTAAAGTAACTTATGTGAAAAAATCCCTAAGTTATTAATAAAATACTAAGCCACTGAAGTCTTATCGGAACAACTTGGTAATAGGGAATGCAATCGCTAATATAAACTTGAAGACTGGTCAGATGGCCTTAGCCATTCTGTTGGTTTGGAAAATATGCTAGGCTTCATAATTAAAGAGAAGTTCATATATTTGTTTGGCCTTAAGAGAATAAGCCAAATATTGAAGAGGAGGCCAAGTATTTTAAATTAAATGATAAGAAAAAAATGAGAAATGAGGATTTAAGTTGTTAATTGGAAATGAAATGAAATTTGAAGCTTGAAGCATTGTGATTAATTAAGTTTCTTTGAATTTGGTAAGGGAGGAATTTTTACCTTGAATTACACAATAGATTTATGTCCAAAGGGGAAAGATTTGGAAATAGTAACTATTCCCTGAAAATAACAAAGAAATGCATGAAAATAGGAGAATAGTAATTCTAGTAAAAACATGGTTTTACCATGGAGGATTTTATTTCCAAGAAATGTATCATCCTGGAAAATAGTTTAAATTAATAATTTGTAAGAATTTTTATATGTAAATGTGTATTTCTAAAGTTTTATGGAAAAATTTGAATGAAGGGTAAACGTTGGTAAATTCCCAAAGTTACTAGCTAAATGTATTGATAATTGAATAACAAGGTGTAAAATCCATATATTAAAGGCTACAACCTCTTGCTTGGTGCATGGGTAATGAGAATCTTGAAGTTTTCTCTTTTGTTCAAAGAAATGAACTTTGCCAAATTTTTCCCCAATTTTTTCTTATAATAATCTTGCTCTGCACAGAAGACGTATTGCACTCTTGGAGGAGTTCGTGATGATATATTTTTATAATTATTAAAATTTAGGGCTTGGAAAATATAAATCCTCCTTTCAAGATATAATCATTAAAGGTAAAATCTCATTTTTCATAGATGGAACTTCGAAGGAAAGAGATAGGAGTGTTTGATCGGAGTGTGAAGATTTCAGAATGATGGCCTAAGGTATTATCATGTTAAAT
Organism: Picea engelmannii; assembly: GCA_009831015.1. Classification (NCBI taxonomy): domain Eukaryota; kingdom Viridiplantae; phylum Streptophyta; class Pinopsida; order Pinales; family Pinaceae; genus Picea; species Picea engelmannii. Next base: position 36,846 of record ML786098.1, read on the forward strand.
ATTGTAATAAATAATCACAAATCCTTTTTTTGGAGTTTGACCGTCAAAGGTTGGAGATGGGAGCACATGAATGAAGTGAGAAACTCTCAGAGAAATGGAATAAATGTATAATAATTTAAATATATTATAATATTAATAATTATTTCTTCAGAGTTTACAAGACGAGTGTTGGCACAGGGGCAGACCCAGGGTTCAGCTCCAAGAGCACACCAACAAGCCCTAGCTACTGGCCCTTTCGATGGCACTTGCGAAGCAGATGAAATCTCACCCAAAGAAGTTATGAGGGGGTTGCAGGATGGAGATGTCTACAAGAAAGGGAATATCAAGTGGTTCTTAGTGCAACAACAACATAACATACATCTATCATTAAAATAGCTAGATCTATCCTTCACAACTATAGATCCGATCCAATACAATAATGCAGATAACAATATAACAACAATAGAGATCAAGGCATCAATCACACACACAACAATAGATGTACGTGGTTCACCCTCTCTCTAGGGATACGTTCACAAAACTGTGCTTATGATATACTAAGGTAAATCTTACAGTTCTGATCTGCACTCTTGGCCAACAGATCCTCTCTCTCTGTCTCTCTTCCCTCCTGCGCACCCAGTTACAGGACTTGATCTTAGCACCTAGCTGAAGATCTTACAATACTAGAAGGTTGTGTCTCTCATCACTTATATCTCCCAATACAATAATCTCTCACACAGTAATAGAGCTAGATCAACAACAATATCATACCAATACTTAATGACCAACCCGACCCAAGTCCTCTTGACCTTTATTTATACATTACAATACCTCATCGACAGCCTTAGGCCGAAACCTAGGTGCCAAAACCCTAAATACAAAAACCCTAGGTGTCTACAACCCTAGGTCAACTTGACCCATTCTTTTCGGGCTTTGCCAGCCTGTCTTTCCTTCTCCATATCGCGGTGCTCCAAGGCATCTAATGCTAGATTTTTTCCACTTCCTAAGTCATCCTCGGTCCATATTCCTTGCTAATTTGTCATCTTTGATCTCCTCATTCAATGGATTGCTTTTCCGCACTTCACTCCATATTTTCTGTTCTTTTTCTCCCTCCGACCCAATGACAGTCACTGTGTCTCCTGCGAAGCTTGATTTTTCCCTTTTCTTCCTTGTTCTTCGCTTCCTTTCATAACCCAGGGAAAAAAATGAGCATGTATGAATAAACTTCTAAGAGTCGAAGTGTGATGGAATATGTGTTATAAGATTTTATACATTTTATAATATTAAACTTTTCTCTTTCGTGATTGGAAGTCGGAGTAATGAGAGGAACACACATGTTTCAAGTGTGAATACCTCGTCGTGATCGCATGAGTTGACACAATATTACATATTATAATAATTAGATATTAATTCCTTTTCCTTTTCAAAGTTCACCATGAGAGAAACAAGAAGGAAATGGGGATACAGATTCATAGAGCTAGGGTGCTAAGATATTAAAGTATTATAACTTTAATTACAAACATCAAATCCCTTCGGAGCCTTTCCATCGGAGAGATGTGAAGGGTACATGTGAAGTATGCCTGAATTATCTGAGTTAATATGGTGCAAAGTATTAATCCAAGGCTTGTGATTTATATGTTAATCAAGGTTTCTAACCTAAGTGTATTATATTTTAATTAATTATATTATAATATAATATAATTAATTAAATTATATCATAATAAAATCATTATAAGAGTGGTATTTAAATTAATAACAAAAATCCTTTTGGGATGTGGAATTCCCAAGGGAAAGAGAGAGAAAGTAAATCCTCATCAATTACCAAGATAGTATATGAGGCTAAGTAAAAATGTATTTACAGGGGGTATTTAATTAATGAAGACTAATTATCCCTAATGAGGATTAAATAATTGAATATTGAGGAATGGTATTGTAAGAAGACATTGATTAAATAACTTAATCAGTCTATAAGAAATGGACAAGTGTCAATATCTGGTTGAGAGAGCCTTTATATCATATGGTGATGTGGCGTGTTGTGATGGGTCCATGTGTTAAGTGGATATTGACCCACTTGTCACGTCAAGAGATAGGTACATGGTGGAAACAGTGACCAAGGTGGTAGGCAAGATTCAATATCAACCGTAGATCTCCAAGGGCCCCACATAAGCTAAGCATAGTTGGAGCTTGAGAAGGGTCTTTAACCATCATGCGAGTTGGAAACTATGAACTAATTAAATTTGTTGATTTCCCAACCCTAAGGGTCATTGGATATGTGGGTTAGATCCATAAGAGTGTGTGTAATGGAGAGATTTTGTCAGAGTGGATTAGGTGTAGGAAATATGCTAACCTTGATGGAAGAACTCCAATGAAGAAAAAAATATACAAACCAATAGATGGAGGAGGCAGATGGGTCTAGTGGAATATGCCATGTCGGTACCATGTCGGATGGAACAAGTGACAGAGAACCATGTGCCACTAAATAAATGAAATTCCATAAGCTTTGGAAAGTTGTAACTCCTGATCCAGAGCTTAGTTTTGAGCATGGTTGGAGTCATTTGAAATATTTTGATGAGTAGAAGATGGTGGTATCCTCTAGATGAGGCCTTGAGATGGTTTATGGAAAGAGAAAATCTAATACCCCATCCCTTAAAAAGGTACTTAGGGGGTTGGGTGTCTTATAGAGTATTTTGTTGATTTGTTTACATACATGAATAACAAGGAGTCTTGTTTTTGTACTAACCAATTGGTTGAGATTGAGGCTAACAAATGTAATGAAACGTACAATGTTAATGATTTGCACCCATACATTGATGATATATCTTCTAGAATGGTAATCAACTCCAAGTTCACATTATTTAGTCACCTTATCCCATCTCAAGCTATTGGTTATGTGGAAAATGATCCCAGAGAGACCTATCAAGATAATGAGGCACTTCGATTTAGGCCAATGGTTTTCAGGACCTCGTTATTTTTTTTTATCCTCTAGAATTAATGATACCATCAATGCTAAAAATATTTCCCAAGGTACATTTCACACATTATTCTCTGAAGGTATACTACTCTCCCATGAAATCCCTCCAATTTTATGATAATCATTGCAAAATTTATGATAGAATTGAAGTATGGTTGGGGGGATATTACTCATATTTTTTTCCCATGAATAACATGACATATTTAGTGTGATGGATATAGTTTGTAATGATTTAATTTTTCCTATTTCTAATTTATTATTACTCCAATTTATGTTACTAATTATTAATGAACATTTTCTTGCAGGCTTGGAGTTGCATGGATAGCTACATTGACATTATGATTTCACATAGTTCTTTTTCATTTAGTGCATTGTAGGATATGAGTTAGATAGATTATGGTAGCTTCTATTCTTTGTGTAATTGTTTACTATAGGCTTCATTTGGATTTTCAATAAATTCCACTATAAGAAAATATATATCTCTATTCGTAAGGATATTTATTAATCTTCTTCAAAATGTACCCAATGGATAAATCCTTCATGTTTGATTTTTTTTTTATCCGTTACAACTATAGATTATTTTTATTTTAGTTGGTTAGATTCATGTGATTTTTGTTTCTAGTCTCTAGCTAGTTTTCTTTTTTAATTTTAGAACTTTAACAAAATACGTGTTGGCTGAAAACAAAATGAATCTCATGAAGAAATCAAGGAGTTGGCTTGTTAACGTTTTCCCCTAGAGGTTTTATGTGCGAAACATTTGTGACATAAGAGAATCATTCCATTTTTTTTTCACCCTCAAAACTTTTTAGTTATATATTTTGGGTTAATTTTTTGGTCACTATCCATACTATTTCATTCTTCATTTTCCTGTCATAATTCTTTTATGAACAAGTTATCATTTTATAGAGAAATGAAAAGGAATTAAATAAAATTAAAATGTTACACACAATAGTTCCTTTTTGTTATAGAAATTAAGACTTAATATTTTCCATTTTATGTCTTTATGATTAATTGAATTCTGCTTAGGAAAAATCTGGTCTGATTGGATTGCTTTTGAGTTTTAATTTTGTTGTCCTATACATAGTTAATGAAGGTTGAGAGTTAAAATTATTTTCATCTCATATTAATGTCACTCCAATTCCTTTTCATCCCTTTTGATGTTTATTTCATCATAGGTTTGGAGTTATGTAGATGGTTTCTTTCCCATTGAGCGTTTTCTTAGATTATTTCTAGCTAGCCTAGTTGTAGCATAAAGAACTTAGTTGAGTTTTTTTTGTTTTCCTTGATCAGTTTTAATTGTAGTCTTGTTGTTTTTCCCATAAATATTTTATTTTCAATAATTTAGTCATTAAAGAAAGATTTTCCCCATCATAGTGAAAACTTGTTGAACATATGCTTCTATGTCATTTGTGCGGGTTCTAAAAATGGATTGAGTAACCAACAACAAAATACGTTCTTCCCTACAGAGTGGAAATATGTTTGGAAAACTTAGGAAAGTGTTACCTTGAAAATATTTTTATACTTTCCAATATCTAGAACTTACCATTCTATTCATCAACTAAACAGTGAAATAGAAACCCATCCCTGATTCTCTGTCATATATGGTTTATGATATTCTCTTTGATATATTTCTCATGGAAATTTCTTTCAATGAAAATGTTGTTTGGAGTAGATCTTGGATAACATGATTATTCTAATCTACCTCAACTGTAATATTTTTTGCTTGGTTCATCAAATTAAATTGTTGAAATCATTTGAATCTTTGGAATTAATAATCATATTTCATGACAAGGAGAATTTGATACTTCGTTGAAAATTATCAGATGTAATTTCTGAGATTGAAAATATTGGTGTTTTCAAATGTCCAAGGGACTTGTTCATAGCAGTGAGTATTTGTGGAATGTTTCATGTGATTGAATTTACAATTTGTTTTGTCTAAGTATTTTCATTAGTCTATGTTGTTGGGTTCCTAAGGAAAAATTTTAATTGTTTCACCAGATGAAAGGGAAAATTTGTGTCTCTCAATTAGATCAAATAATTTTGTTTCAAATTATTCACTTGATTATCAATTCTCACAACTTGATTATTTTTCCTTTTAGATTGTGAAATTTACTCTGGAAATCTTGGTGTTGGGCCTGATTTTGATTGGTTGACCTATCTTCCCCAATTCGTTCCCTTGGTATACTTCTTGAGTTTTCACTAAGAATATTTTTTATGAGGATGTTCATGATGTGTCCCACACTTTTTGGATTACATGATTATATTTTAAGTCAATTCTTTGTTTAATGGTTGACATAGTTTTCTCTTGTTTTTTCTTAGTTTAGTTTATTTATTCTATTTTGTACATAATTTTACTTCCTTCTTTTCTTAGTTTTTCAATCATGGTAGTGGGTTCATTTTATCATACCATCAGGCGTGAATGATAAAATCATTGGAATGATATGGATCAATAATTAAAGAGGTAGTGAATATATTGGTGAAAAATATCAATGCAATTCCCAAGTTTAAAAATCTGACATTTTCAAAATTTTATTTCACAAAGACCTTATCCATGGAAATAAGTTGAAAGGTTGTGAATTATTGAATTTATTCAATTCTTTATCCTTGGGTATTTCACGATCCAAATTGTTTCCACAAAAAATGTTGAAATTTGTTGGAACAAGAAGTTCAAATTGGATATTGATTTTCTTCATCATTCTTCCTCATAATCTTCTTGTTGTTTTTTTCCATATTATGTACTTGGGCCTGAAAAATATTCCTTGTTGGGTTTTAGCTTGTGTGAAAATTTTATTTGATAAATCTTGTAACCTTCTTTCAATTTTTGGAGCTAAAATGTAAATTTATGTGTAAATATTATTCATATTTTTCTATTGTCTCATATTTATCCCACGTTGTTGTGTATTATGTTTTTTTTTAGTTTTATTTGGATGATTCACATTTTCGGTTTTGGGTTTCTTTTATTTTTATTTTATTTTCTCTTCTTAATTTATTTTTTAGCCTCAACATTTTACTTCTGTTGGAAAAATGGTTGTCATTGATGTCAACCCTAGAAGAAATCCTAAAGCCTCTAGAAGTGATCGGTGTATTTGAATAAGTATCTAAAGTGGTACCCTTATGACATAGCTTTAAGAATGGACCTCACAAGAAGACGATTTGAAGAATTCTACAAGAAGCCCTAGAAGTAGTTAAGAAACCCCGAAGGTGTGGTCATGAATCTTGAAGTTGATTGAGGAGAAAGAGGGTGAAGGACATTGCAAATGGATGAAAAAACTCAATGGAATGATATTCCTCATCAAGTTGTTTCCAATGGTGCGTGTCACGCCACATGATTCCTCACAGTTGAGAAGTTATTCCCTCTTAAATATGAAGCCCCAAAATTAAGTGAATAAGCCTTGGATCTAAGGGCAAGAAGTTACAAGTCAGCCCCAAAATTAATTAAAGCATAAAATTTGTTGCAAACAAGAAGTTACACATCAACTCAAAGATAAAGTAAAGAAGTTACTTGGAAGGGTATAAATACACATCAAGAACCTCTCATTTATTCACCAAATAAAGGATGTGATTTCTTAGCAAAAGTGAACTAATGTAGTTGTGTGAAGGAGGGAGTGCTCAGAGCCACATATTGGAGAAGGATTTTTCAGAAAACCCTAATTGATAATCCCCCCATGGGTCAAGCATAGGGTGTCACGTGAGGGCCCCACTAGTTGTCCTAGTATCCTCATGTGAGGCCCCACCTATTTCTTGGTCTAGTCCTATGAGGATGAGGAAAGTTTTGAGGAAGTTGTTCTTCTTGATGTTGAAGCTGAGAAATGTCGGAATATCTGATATCTCATGTACTAGGTTGTTCACATGTCAAAAGGTATATTATTTTTTATATTTTGAGGCTTGTATCTTGGAGGTTGTTGAATATGCTTGAGGCATATCTTGGAGGTATTGGCACATGGTTGATGTACATATTGGATATTTTGGCACATGTTTAAGGCACATTTTGGGTATATGATTTGAGGCATGGTATATTATTTGAGGCACATCTTGGATGTCTTGGAACATGATTTGATGCATATCATGGTTCTATTTAGCACATGATTTGGAGGCTATTATTGGATACCTTGGAATGAGTTTTATATGGTTGTATCAATTTTGATGATAATGATATATCAATATCAGTGACAACAACAGTGACATGTTGATTATCTTATTTATATTTAAGGGATTAAGGAAGGGGAAAGGAAAGGGAGTTGTAGATTCCTTCATGTTGGAGCCTATAAACTAGGGGGTTTGAGCCTCCTTCCAGTTGGAGCTAGAGAATCTAGAGGGTTGTAGCTTCCTTAAGGTTGGTTCCTCCTTCCAGTTGGTGCTAGAGAATATTGGAAATTGTTTCTTCCTATGAATGTAATATTCTGATATATAAGACAACATTCCATGGTTTTCTTCCATTTGGGTTTCCACTTAAAATTCTTGTGTACTCTGTGTTTTTGGATATATGTTTTTGGTATCTTGAGTGCAATCATAAGTGGTAAATTGTTGATATCTTAAATTCTTGTATATTGTGATTAAAAGTGGTAAAACATTCCTAATATTGATTCACCTCCCTCTCAAAATTAGTGAATAATCCAATGATTGGTATCAGAGCAGGTCCTTCAAAAACAATATAATCAATGGAAGGTATATCATGGAGTACACCAAGAATGGAATGCCAAATTTTGATGGTTAGAACTATGCCTTATGGAGAAAAAGGATGAAAAAATATGTTCAATCATAGGGATTTGATGTACAGAAAGTAGTAATATACAGATATATGACACCTTCCACTTCCCCAACATATAGAGATGGAATGAAGCTTAGTAAAAACAATTTGAAGGATAAAAATTATGTTCTTAGTGGCTTGGATAGTTCAGTATATGTCAAGGTTATGCATTGTGACTCTGCAAAGGATCCTTGGGACTAACTTCAAAATGTTTACAAAGGAGATGCCAAAGTCAAAGGAGCCAAGATTTAGAATTATAAAGGTCAATTTGAAGAACTAAAAATGAAGAAATATGAATATATTGGAGCTTATTTTATGCGAGTTGATGAAATAGTGAATGTTATTAAAGTATTAGGAGAATAAATTAAAGAACCATTAATTGTTCAAAGGGTACAAAGGTATCTTCCATTGAGATTTGATCCTAAGATTCCATCCCTAGAAGAAAAAGAAGATATTTCTAAATTAAGCATGGATGAGTTACATGGAAACCTTACAGCTTATGAAATGAGAACAGAGTAGGATAATACATCCAATAAGGAAGTATATTTCAAATCATCCAAGAAAACAAGAAATAATAAGCCAAAGACAAAGACAAATTGTAGTTGCAGTGATGATTCAAATGAATATGAAGGAATAACCAACTTCGTGAGTCAAGAGAGAAAGTGGCAAGTATAAAGGTAATCTTCCTTTAAAATTATTTAATTGTGGTAAAATTGGTCATTTTGTTGCTAAATGTCCTTATTCTAGGAAATCAGATAGTGATGAAGAAAAAGTTCCCAAGAAAGAAAAGAAATGTCAAAAGGGAAACAAGGAAGAAAATAAAAGAAAAGTTTTCAAGAACAGCTTCTACTCAAAAGAAGATAGTTCCTCATCTGATAATGATAGTGATAATGGCAGTGACTCATAAAGAGACCCTTGAAAATTACAAAAAAAAAATTGAATAAGGAAAAGTGGATCTTGAGGAAGAACTAATCAGTTCTTTGAGTGATTTAAAAAGGGAAAGGAAGAAAAACAAGTCCCTCAAGGAAGAATTGATCAATCTAAAGGAAAGTTCTCAAAAACCAAAAAAAAAATTTGAAGAATTCCAACAGATGATTATAAATTTAATGGTCTAGGTAGAATAAGCCATAAGGATTTAAGAAACACTAAAAAACCAGTTAGAATAAAAAGAGAAAATGGAGAGATTGGAAGAAGAAATAGTCTCACTAAAGAAGGAACTTTAGAAGAAGGAAATGCAATATAATAACACCTAAATATTGGATGAAATCATCATCATTCAAAGGCCATACTATGACAAGTCTAGACTAGGATACAAAAAAAAACATACTGAGAAGGGTTCGAGCTCCATGATGACAGAAAAGGAAGAAGAAAAAAAACGTTATGCAGAAGTCATGAGTGGTCCCGTCAAGAAGGAAGAATGCAAATATTCAAAGGAGGACATTCAAGAAATGGAAATAAATCAAGAATAATATTACATAAGAAATGCACCACCTAGAATATCCATAACATGGAATCAACAACCAACAATGGAGAGATCTCAAGAAGAAGAGTACATAAGAGATGCACCACTTAGAATATCCCTCACACTCATGTAACAAACTATTTTTCTTGGTTTATTTTATACCATTAACAATTTTGGGAAAAAAGATATAAACTATAGAGCCTATTTTAATAATATAAGCAACTATGAAGGATACTCTAGAAATAATTCTCTCAAAAACCCTCATGAAGTGTACAACAGAAACTATAACAATTTTGTCTCAATAAATAATGAAGTATAATGATACCAATGAAACAATTTTGGACACATGAACAAATATTGTAGACTAAATATTCCTCCAAAGGAACCAAAGTAGGATTTCAATTGTCATATAAAAGAACCATCAAGGATATGGAAAAGGAAGCAAGATAAAATAAACATTGAATAATGTTCGATTGCTCTTCAAGACCAACGAAGAAAAAGTGATTGGTACGTTGAAAGTGGTTGTTCAAAGCATATGAAGGGTCATGAGGATAGGTTTATAACTCTAAATAAATAAAGAGATGGATCAGTTTCATTTGGAAATGATAACTAAGCCAAAATTATAGGAAAAGGAACAGTCAAGCTTGTAAGTAAAGATGCGATGGAAGAAAATGTCCTACTTTTCAAAACCATGAAGCATAATCTACTAAGTGTGAATTAAATGTGTGACTAGGGACACACACTTCTATTTGACTCAAAGAAATGTGAGATAAGGAAAGAAGGATCAGGAAATTTGGTGGAAACAACAACAAGGACTCCAAACAACAAATACATCTTAAATAAGATTGGAAAGGAAAGATGTTGCTTGGGAAAGGAAAATGAAAGTTGGATTTGGCATAGAATAATGGGTCATATGAACTTTTACAACCTTGTAAAAATCAATAGAAATGAAGTAGTAAGAGAATATGCCTGAAATTTCAAAGCCAACCAATACTTTGTGAAAGCATTGTCTACATGGAGAAAAATAAGAATTGAGTTCATAACAAAGGGTTAGTATTCTAAAACAAAACCATTGGAGATAGTACACACCGATCTATGTGGACCGATGAGAACAAAAGGGTCAAATAGTGAACAATACCTCATTCTACTTATTCATGATTATACAAGAATCATTGGAGTCTATTTTCTCAAGAAAAAGTCAAAGACATTCGAATGTTTCAGGATATTCAAAGAGATGGTTGAAAATGAGATTGATTTGAAAATAAAGTGCTTAAGGTCAGAAAGTGGAGGTGAGTTCACATCAAAAAATTTCATGGACTTTTGTGAAGAACATGGAATAAAAAGAAAATTCTTAGTAGCTAGGACACCTCAGCAAAATGGAGTCATTGAAAGGAAGAATAAAGCTGTACACGAAATGGATAGAACTATGTTGAAAGATTCCAAGTTGGGTGATATATTTTGGCTACAAGAAGTACATACAAATGTTCATATATTGAACATATTAATTCTAAGAAATAATAATGACAATACTCCTTATGAAATGTGGAAGGGCAGACAAATGAATGCCAATCACTTTAGAGATTTTGGAAGAAAATGTTGCATAAAAGGATAAGATAACAAGTTTGGAAAATTTGACTCTCAAGTTGATAAAGATATACTACTTGGTTACTCAAGAAAAATAAACGAATACAAATTCTACAACCTAAGACTCGAAAAAATAATGGAAATCATCAATGTAAATATTTATGAAACAAATGTGTTGAAGATTAAAGAAGAAAAAAAAAATTCAAAAAGCTAGGAAGAAGAAGAATTATAGGAAGAAAAAGTAGAGGAAGAAGTAGAAGAACCAGAAGAGAATAAATTAGTGGTAGAGAAAGAAGAAATAGAAGACAATCAACAAGATTTCCAGACACCTACTAAAAAACCTAACCATTGGGTTCAGAAGAATCATCCACTAGAACAAATTATTGGAGACAAAAATGCAGGAATAGAAGCCATAGGAAGCAAACAAGAACGTACACTAGAACAAATACATCTAGCATTATTGTCCATAGTTGAACCAAAAAACTTTGAGGAATCCAACAATGGTGAACATTGGATCAAGGCCATGGAAGAAGAATTGAATCAAGGTAACCAAAAATAAGGCAAGACTAGTATTCAAAGGATATGCTCAAGTTGAAGGAGTAGATTTTGAAGAAATTTTTTCTCTTGGTGTCAGAATGGAAGAAATCATAATCATATTGGCCTATGCATGTTCCAAAAGGATCAAAGAATATCATATGGATGTAAAATTAACATTTCTAAATGGAGAATTATAATAAGAGGTATACATAGAACATCCAAAAGAATTCCTATTATTAGAAAAGGAAGATTATGTTTGCATATTGAAAAAAGCTCTGTATGGACACAAGAGAGACCCTAGAGCTTGGTATTCAAGATTGGACAAGTACTTGCAACAATAAGGATTCAGAAAGGGAAATGCAGATAGAAATATCTAAATAAAAGTGGATTGAGACAACAAACTTATCATTGAAGTATATGTGGATGAAATCATCCTTGGAAACGATGATGACATGTCGAGTAAGAAATTTTCCAAATACATGTAGATTGATTTTGAAATATCCCTACTTGGTGCGTTGAATTTATTTTTGGGACTCCAAATATCTCATCTATATGAAGGTATTTTAATTTCCCAAACCAAGTACATAAAATAATTGTTGAATAATTTTAGAATGGAATATTACAAACTCGTAGGTACTATTGGACACGTTGACCACACTGAGAGGGGGGTGAATCAATGCGAGGCTCTTTTTACACTTCTTTTAAAAAATTAGTTAGAAATCCCCATTTACTCGTTAGTTCCATTCACACTTAGTTTCTTGCATGTAAATATATCTCAACAATATACATCAACAATAAAGAAATTTGAACCATCACAATAATGACCACAAAGAGCACCAAATATATGTTTAAGTTTTTTGTATTATATGTTACAGGAGAATACAATCTCAGGTTTTATCAGCACCAATTAAAAAGAGCACCAACTCAAAGAGAGCACCAAATCTCAATTGCAAGACCCAACCTGCATATCTCAGCACCAACCAAGATGTGAGGAATCCAACCCTCAAGTACAAGACCCATATTTGTTATTGGATAAGTCCGTAAGTGCAGACACAAACCGACCTCCCTAGATCCACCTGGTATCTAGAACAAAACAGGACAGAATAATACACTTTCCCTAGATCTAGCCTATTGAATGAACTAAGAGATAAGGGCTATGGACATACCTTATGAATGCTTTCCTTAGATCTCTGTTGTTCCCAGCTTCGCTTCAATGCTCTCGTCCCATCCAGATCACAACAAAACGAACCAATCGAAGTAAAGACAAGTTAAGATATTCAATCACTAGTCTATACATATGATCAAGGAATTATGTAATAAAGTGACATCATCTTTATGGGAAAGGGACATATTGCTGTATTGAATTAATTGAAAGAGAAACTTACAACCCGAGTCTTGATGTCATAGGTCTCCTTTCGATGGATTCTAGCTCTGACACACACACTTGCTCATGCATGAAGAAAATCAACCACATGTGATGACCTTGCTGTTGTCCCTTGCTGCTGTAGCATCAGTCCTCCATACAGTCTTGCACTAATTCTCTAATCAAACTCTTGCTAACTTGTTGCTAGCTGAACTTCTTCTTGCTTAACCCTTTCCATGAGAAATCTCCTCAATATATAGGAAGAGATAGATTAGTTACTTGGATAGGGAATGATCCCAAGATATCTGGAATGACAGTACTTGAATAACCACTCGAAAGCCAACT
>ML786098.1:50316-84338 GCA_009831015.1 Picea engelmannii
CCAAGGTCATGGCCACCAATCATACACTGTGGATCCATGCCGTCACTATATAGCACAACCACCTGAATACACTGTGGATCTGTGTGACAAATTTTCAGTCAAGACGACATAGCCACGAAACATACACAGTGGATCTATGTGTCACAAATCATGCATACTCCATCGCAACCTGGATCACAAAGATAATATCCAGGGTCTTCAATATCGTCACCCCAAAGTATGAATCTGACCATGTGATTACATGTGTCGAAGTCGAACATGGTAGAAACCACTTGATTACCGGTCATTGATGTATACCGTTAACAAGTGCGAGGGAAATCACCATTAATGTCAATGACCCCCAAGATACGATAGTACAATATGTCGACTGTGAATGAATGAGTTGATGTCGAACACTCAACGGAGTCTCTCGATCAGGGGTCAATGATGTAAACCCACTGTCGAAAGAGAGAAACTTGCCATTGAGGCATGCAAGCTTCAAGGTACTGAATAATTTCTAAGTCTTGATTCCGGATAATGTGCTGAAGTCGACAGAACAAGAATCGTCACAGGAGGGCCTTGATGTATCCCACATCAGTGACACGAAATGAGTAACAGAGTTTGTAAGTGAAACAAAGCATGAGACAATTGGACTTTGGACACAGGGAAGGCCGACATGGAATGAAATTATAACTACAGATGGCCGACTCAAAAGAGGTTTGGACTGCTCTTGAACATATGGACGACACGACCAATGATTTGGCAGCATTGAATCAAAAATGACACATGGAAAGACCTTGTTATTGAATCGAATGAGAGACAAATGGATTTCACAAACCGACTTGAAATGATGAATAGGGGGTGTCATGTTCAAGAGAGACACTTACTGCCAATTAACACAAAGATGAAACATATCCCTTTCCCAAATTTTCCCCCACCATTTCTGGCAAGTACCTCTTTATTTTTACGCAAGCTTGAAGAGGATCACATATGCTTGTCTATATAATCTCATCCTTTGGACGAGTCCCTCGGAGTATATTTAACGAACCCTAAGAAGGAGTGGTTCGGTCCCATCACGGGTCAGTCAATGTTTGTTTAACGAGTCAGAGATAGAAAACTCGAAGGTTTTTCAGGATTATAGAGTTTGGAAAAACACTCAAAAGAGAACTCTCTCAGTTCCTTTTTCGTACAATAGTCCAATGAGACCAAAAAAGGGTTAAACTATTGCTCGAAGGATGCGTAACTTCAAATACTTTAACGAGTGTGAAAAGAGCAAGATCACTCGACAATCTTTTCATATTTAGGGAGTCGTGAAAAGAGCTTAAAGTTAACTCCAGGGGGGTTCCTTTTTCATGTAATCATAACGAGCCTGGAAAAGAGATAAAACAATGCTCGATCACATTCTGGGTTTTTTGCAAGTGCAAGAACGGATAAAAATCACTTGAGGTCTTATATCAAAACCATAGGAAATAAACAAAAACGCATCATATCGCAAAAGTTTTTCGTCCATAATCATCTGCATTGGGTACCTGCAAGTCATTTCACTCACTTTCGTATTAGAAATTAGGGTAAAATAGTGAATAAATACAAAAAACCCACTTTGAATATGGTAAAAAGTAAATAAAACAAATTTACTATTAATTTTTACCATATGTTTTACCCATTTACCATTGTAGTGAAAAAAACTTCCATTTTACCTCCGATCTTCATCGTCAATTTTCGGGAGCTTCGGGGCACCATTCCACGAACCGTCTGGATCAGATTGGTAAGTTCTCAATTCTCTAGCCTTTCATGGTTTAATTTCATGATTTTAGTGGCTAAATTTCAAGTTTTAAATGAGTTTTTGAAACCCTATGCGTGAATGAGGATTCTCACAGGCTGCCCATACGGGACCTGCGAGAAGTTCTCATTCCCGCAGGTGGGATTGAGCTACAGTGCGAGAAGTCTGCACTGTGCTTTATAAGTCACCTGCGAACAACGCAGAGCCCAAATTTTTTTATCATATTTAGCTCATAAAACCAATTTTTCTCATGTTTTAAGTCATTAACTATTTTCACATGGTTGCCATGCAGGTTAATAACTATCACAATGGTGCTCAAATGGAGAGAAAGGGAACACGAGGATGATAATGCTACCACCAAAAATCACCCTCAAACCATTTCCGCTTTAAGATATTGCGGTCTCCTAAAGTATTTCTGCATACCGGGCATGAGAGCTCAAGTTCGATTGTTGGAACATTTAGTCCGGATGTGGGATCCAGATCAGCAGGTCTTTAATGTCGGTGCCCACACATTGACGATTGATATTGAGGATATTTATTTCCTGACTGGGTTGTAAAGACGGGGTTCTTATGTCAGCTTGACTGGTAGCCGCAGGGGTGGTATGAAAATGAGTGAGTATTGTCGAGAGTATTGCGTGCCAGAGGCTGAAAGACAAAAGGGAAAAGTGGCCATTTGGGGAGTGACTGATATCACTCTCCGTACAATTCTCTTTACTATAGCTCGGATGGCAGGAAGTGCTGCCCCGCATATGGCTCTATAGAGCTACTTTCAGTATGCCCTTGAGTGTGTCGAGCCCTGGGTCTTCAACTGGGCTGATGCAATGTTACGCAACCTCAAGAAACAACTGACCAAAAGAAAGCGTGGAAATCTAAAGCAGTTTGGTTATGGATCGCTGCTAGTGTCATTCTTCTGTGAGAGGGTCCCAGTGTATAGGCTTCAGGCTGATTGGCACTTTCAGGGTCCCAGGGATCCACGGATACTACAATGGTGCCAACTCATGGCTAGGCATGTGACAGGACCTATCGTCAGGTATGACGATCGTTTCTTCGACTGGCTCCAAGGCCAGGTCTTGATGATAGAGGATTATGCGTATGCTGGATTGGACTTTCGCGGTGATCCTGACCTTGTCCTTCCTGAAGATGCATAGTGGGGAGATATTGGTAAGAAGTACACCAACTTTTTAACTTTTTAGATGTTTTTGTATTTTCATCATATTAAATGTTTTTGGTTTTTATAGAATCATCCAAAGACTAACACCAAAATTTTGTTGATAACACAGATGTTGGGGCATATAGACCAGTTGGTAGTTCTCTTGTCCAGTGTCGAGGAGCGACAATTGTTGCAGTCCCTCAATATGCCGAGGACTACCTGACAGTGGAGCAAAACTTAGAGGGCTTGATGGTTGATGTTCCAGATATGCCTCTAGAAGAGATCCCACGACGCGATCAACGTCACACTGTGGGAGTCTTTGCCTCTATGGGTCGTTTTCTCCGCAGAGTAGCCAAGACCTTAGCATTCTATCATGAACATCATTAGTGATGTCACTTTGTAGAAGTCAGGAGCTTCATTTTTTGATATTTTGGTCTTCGGACACATTTTGTAAAAACAAACTTTGACCGTTATATATATATACATGGGTTCTACCGGCTTATTTTACAATTGTGTACATTTTAATGTGTTTGATTTTATAAATGATTTAAATTCCTATCTAATACATAATTAGCTAAAGCGTCTGTCAATGTATTAAGACTTCTCGGAATGTGTTGATATTCTATGTAATCAAAATGTCTTTCCAAGAAGCGAATCCGCAAATATATCCTTAATAAAGTAGGACTTCGAATAGAATATACATTACTGAGCTGTAGTACTACCAACTGCGAGTCAAGTCGAACAACCAAATAACAAATTCCAAGAAAGATAGCATCAACCAATAATTCAACCACGGCGCTATACTCTGCAATATTGTTGGTTGCTCAGCCAAGACATATACCTCGTAGAGATATGAGTTCATTTGTCGGGGCATAGATTTCCCAAGCAGCGGAAGCTAGGTTCTAAGTACTACAACTAGCACCGTCGACGAAGCCAATATAAGGTAGTGAATACTCCGACATCTGGCAATCAAACACAATGTCACGTAAGGGTAAAAGACCAGATAACGTCAAAGGAAAAAACTAAAGTAACACACACACTCAGTATGATACATAAAAATACAGGTACTCATGCACAAATGATTCATGCGTAGTACTTCTTCAAGTACAACCCATTCCTTGGTTCACTCAAAGGCACACCATCATAGTCTACTAGTTCATACGCTCCTTTTTCCAAAACTTTTCTAACAATATAAGGCCCATGCCACATTGGTTCGAATTTCCCAGCTCCTAAGACATATTTATCTTGTTCATATAAAAGAACAAGATCTCCTTCAGAGAAGACATGAGGTTTGACATGCTTGTCATATTGTTCCTTAACACGTCTCTTCTGGGCTTCTATTACAAGCGTAGCGTCTCGACGAGTCTCATCTAATCGCATCAAATACAAGAGACATTCCTCTTTAGCAGAAGTATTAGGTAAGATCTCTACAGCTAGCTTCAAAGATGGTATCTCACATTCTATTGGCAGAATGGCTTCCATGCCATAAACTAATCTAAAAGGCATGAATCCTGTGACAGACTTAACAGATGTTTGATATGCCCACAATGCCGAAAATAACATCGTGTGCCAGCTGGTTTTATGGATTCCTATCATCCGTTGAATCATAGTCATAAGAACTTTATTGATGGCTTCGACCTGGCCATTGGCTTGTGGATAATAGGGCGTTGAGCTATCATGACGAAGGCCCAACTTCTCAGTAAGTTCAGACATCATATTATTTCTAAAATGACTACCGTGATCGGTAACGATAGCCTGAGGAACACCAAAATGAGTGATGACATGGTTAAAAAGGAATAAGGCTGCAGTCTTCCTAGTATTGTCGAATGTCGGCATCGCCTCGGCCCACTTTGTGAAATAATCAACAGTTACAATAATGTAACCATGCCCCCTGGCCGAGTGAGGGTGACATGTCATGAAATCAATGCCCCATTTAGCAAAAGGACCTACTAAAAATACAGAATGAAGGGGAGCAGGATGCGATCGAATATTCTGATTATAGGTCTGGCAGGCATGACACTTCTGAACAGCAGTAATGCAGTCAGTGAATAGGGAAGGCCAAAAGTAACCTGCACGTAAGATCTTCTGGGCAGTAGCATACCCAGACATATGACCACCACATGCTCTTGAATGGCAGTCATTCAAAGATTTCTCAGCTTCATCAAAAGTCAAACAACGCCGAAAGACAGAATCAATGCCTCGACAGTAAAGAGTATCACCGAGGATAATATAATGACGTGCTTGATAATGGACATGACGTCGTTCATTACTGGACAAATTAGGCCGGAAAGTTTGAGTTTGGAGATATATAATGATATCTCTGTACCAAATATCGTCGGTACTGATAAGGAAAAGTGACTCGTCAGGTAACGAATCGACTGCTACCTTTTCCGTTGTTGTGTGGGGAAAATCACAAATTAACTCAGCGAAAACTAGAGATTTCTTCGACATGGCGCGATCAAATTCCAAATCGAACTCCTGGAGAATAACAATCCACTTGGAGTACTTGCCCCCCAGCAATTGACGTGTCAATATGTGTTGCATGGGGTTACAGTGTGAAATCACTGTAGTCTTCCTGGAGAGAATATAATGATGGAAACGTTGGACTGCCTGAATAGCAGCCAAGGCCAGCTTCTCAACATGTTGGTACTTGATTTCCGTGGATGATAAACTTCTACTCAAGTAATAGATAACATGTTCATCGTGGTTATCATCCTCTTGAATGGGGACCATGCTGATAGTATACTCAGACGCAGCTAGATAAAGAAAGTAATCTCGACTATAATCCAGAGGAAAAAGAAGAGGAGCTTTTGTGAGGGACAACTTTAAAGTTTCAAAAGCGTTGTTAGCAACTTTATCCCAAACAAACTCTGAACCTTTCTTTAGAAGACGTGTGAAACCTCAAGTAATCTCGGCGTAATTTGGGATGAAATGACGAAGAAAGTTTGCTTTCCCCTGCAAACTTTGTAACTGACGCAAAGAAGGAGGAGGGAGATTAAGAATCGCCTCGACCTTGATAGGATCCACCCTGATCCCATGGTGTGAAAAAATGAAACCGAGGAGACGACCGGATTCTACGCAAAAGACATATTTATGGGGATTCAGGTGAATGCGATAGAAGTGACAATGAACAAAAAATGCTCAGATATGAGTAGGGTGATCGAATCGACGTAAACAATGAGCCGGAAAATCGTCCAAATAGGGTTGAACAATATGCTTGATATCATGAAAGGCGTAAGACATAGCACGTTGGAACGTAGCACCTGCGTTCTTCAGACCGAAGGGAAGTTTTCTGTAGGTCAAAGTACCCCAAGGACATATAAAAGCCGTTTTATGTTGGTCCTCAGGAGCGATATTGATTTGATTATAACCGAAAAATCCATCCATGAGGGAAAATATTTCACTGCCGGCACAGTCATCGACAATTTGGTCAACGAAAGGGGTTGGAAAATTGTCCTTTGGACAAGCTTTTTTGATATCCCAATAATCAACACAAACGCGTATACTACCACCCTTTTTATCAATTGGTACGGGGTTAGAAACCCATTTTGTCAATGCCACGGGGTAAATGAAACCGGCTTTAAGAAGTTTTTCAACTTCGAGTTTAATGGCTACCGCTTTACGTGGATGGACAGGACGTAGGCGTTGTCGGACTGGTTTAGCTCCGGGGTATGTCTTTATCTCATGAACAATGATAGCAGGGTCAATACCCGACATCTCTTCGTAACTCCACGCAAAAATATCACAGAACTCTTTAAACAAGGAAGTATAAGTGACAATTTCGTCGAGAGAACACGAAGCTCCAATATGAACGTTCTCAACTATCCCAAGTTTCACTGAAATATCTATGGGCATCATGGGTGAAATGTTACTGAGGTTCCCTTCTGCAAACACATTGCGTGTGGATCGGAAAACCGTGGAGATAACAACAATGGTCGATGGAGTCGAGATTCACTGATAATTCTCAAGAGTCTGTTGTTCTAGAAACAAGATGGAACGATGATGTCCATCATCCCAAGGGGTGTCTTCCATGACGGACATGATCATCTCGTCAGTGGGAAAGATGACACGGAAAGGATCAGGAGACAACTCGTCAAAAGAAGAAGTGGTAGGGATTGTCGATTTAATGGCTTGATAAGCGGACTCAACCGGACTTAACGGCATGACGTTGCTGAAAAGAGCATGATCTCCAAGATCAGGGACTATCCAAGGGTCAACAGACACCGGAAGTTCACAAGGTACAATAGAGATCATATTAATAGAAGCAATAAACGGGCGTGGAAGATCGGGTGGTGGTGGTATGGGGAAAGTACCCATTAGTGAAGAGTCTTTTAAAAGACCGACCCCGACATTCTCATAACCCGGTGGGGTTTTAGCAATGAAAGGTACGTTGCCAATATGAGTATCAACATTAAAAAAGGCAAGTTGATCGACCGTAACCACTTTTCCTTGGTGAGGAAATCGTACAACACGGAAAAGGTTTGACACGACAGCACACATAGAATCGACCCAGCTTCGACCAAGTAGAAGATTATAATCTAAGGGAGTATCGAAAACTTCCACTTCCACTTGAACGGTCTTACCTTCCAGAGTGACAGGCAATGACGGTAGAACACCATAAGGCTTAAAACTAGAGCCATTGAAGGCTCACAAAGTGTTTTGTGATTCGTTTAACGGTGGAGAGCCAATGGCTTTCCAACAAGAAAAAGACATTACGCACGTAGAGGCACCCTCATCAATAACCGTCCGACAAATACTCTTGTCGGAGACCACAACTTGTATTTGAAACGCAAGTTGTGGGGGTAACCTTGGAATGTGATCATCCAAGTTAAAGACTATCATATTTGTATATGTTGGATCAATGCCACCTATAGCTTTCAACATCGCCCTTCGTTGTGAATGACAATACTGAAGGACTTCCAGGGAAGACATCGCTAAAGGTGCTTGGGCCAGATCTTCGACAATGCTATAGTTTTGGGCTGCCCGAGCATGAGGATTGAATGCTGACTTCTTAACGACACCTTTCGGAGGTCGTAAAACTGTATCAAGACTCGGTCGTTCAAGATGAAGAGGACCGTTCGTAGGTGGGTTGGGTGGAGAAGGCTGTACCAAATCGGGAGGTAAGTCATCAACCTTCTCCTTAGAAGGAGTATAGTCTTTAGCTCTAGTGGTAAGTGCAACATTGTTTTTTGTGGAATCACCAGTGCACATCAAAAAATAAGATGATGTAGAAGTAGAGGGTTGGTCGTGGATGACCAATGAAGCCTGTTGTTGAGACGGGAAGGGTTGAGACAAGACAATCGGTGTAGAGGACTTCGGTGCTCCTTGAAGGAACTTGTTAACCTCGGCACGTCTCGAACAATCCTTCGTGTAGTGATCATCACCACAGATAAGGAAAGGGTAGCGTGGTTTTCACTTATCCCGGTCATCAACAGGGGGTGATTTGGTTTGCTCATTTGGATTATTGTTTTTACCCTCCTTATTCTTGCCTCTCCCTTTCCTAGACTTAGTTTTACCGGTCGGTGTAGATTGAACAACGTTCACTTCAGAGGTTTTACCGGGGGGAGGAGCAGGAGATGGAGCACTTTGTACATTAGAAGAATTGGATTTCGGGGTTGTAGTTGAAATGGAATGTGAGTGGCTATGAGTGGAACCAATCACACCATCAGCTGCATGCGAGGAAAATGAAGCAGTAGAAGTAGTAGAAGTACCAGGATGAGGTAAATCAGGCAGTAAATCATACAAAGTTCTCATTTGCGAATAAACGAGATCTAGATACTGAGCACGACTAATAGCCTGCTCTTCTGTGACAACACCACCCATAGCAATGTCTTTTCCAATTTTGTTTACAAAAGACTTGGTAAGCCACTCTGCCAGTAACTGATCAGGAAGCTCAAGTTTAATGAGACGCTGCCTCCATCGCCACTCATGAATATGATCAGATATATGAGTGCTCGATCTTTGTTTGAAGGAGGTTAAAATCTCAGTTCCAGTATCATAACGAATCGGTAACTGGTAGTGTGTGAGAAAGGCCATTGCAAGGGTGTTGAAATCAGAAAATAAACCTCATGGTAATTCAATGTACCACTTCGTAGCAGCACCCATAAGAGTTCGTTGAAAAAGACGCAGTCTAATGGAGTCGTCCATCAACGAGTTGGACGAACACCACAAGTGGAAGGTCATGACATGATTATTTGGGTCCTCTCCCGCCTTCCCATCGAATTTGGGAATGTCCGATGGAAGCTTTGCAGGAATAGCAGGCCATTGGGGAGAGTGACGAATAGGATCATTGAGAATCCTAGACAAATTTGGCAGATCCAAAGTAGCAAGAAAAGGCAATTGTCGATTCACTTGTGGATACTGGTGACTTTGGGGCAGAAGCCCTGTCGGTAGACCAGTGGGACTGTATGCAGTTTTCCCCCAGAGGGAAGATCTTGGTGGATTTGGTGGTGGTTGAAATGAATAGTAACCCCAAGGATTTTGACCTTGAGTTTGAGGTTGAGTAGTTTGACCAGAACCGCAGATAGGATTAGTCACCCCTGGATATGGTTGGCCTGTAGTAGGGACAGCTTGCTGCCCCCCATCATTTTGAGGAAAGTTTTTCATAAGTTGATTCCAATACTGGGCCAATGCAGGAGGTATGTTTTGTCCTAAAGGTGAGGTTGGTCCCCCTATCAAAGGGACAGTTCCACCCCGAAGTTGTGTACCAACCGTAGGTTGCGTAGTAACTGTTTTATGTCCAGGAAAAGGAAAAGGAAACGTACTACCCTGACCACCAACGGGATTGTGCAAGTTTGGTGCAACAGTCAGGATAATGCTACTATTATTAGGATTTCCATGAGGAAACGGAGGGAGTGTCGGGATGAAACCGGGAATAGGATGCCCAGGAAACTGAGGACCATTTGGAGAACCAGCTGGAGTTTTCGGAGGTGTTGGATGGGACACATTCAACGAGGGATTCAACGCATGGTAACCAGGAGGTAAATTCAGATTAGCCTCAGGAGTTCTCTGGGTATTGATAAAAGGAAGAGTAGTAGCAGTAATTCCGGTTTGAACACTCGTAGTATTTGCGATATGGGCCATCTAGGGAGGAAGAACAAAACAGTAAGTGGTAGTCTCGGGTGTAGTCTCTGGTTCAGGAGACACAGGAGGGTTGACGAGTTCGTAGACAGGGGATTCAGTACCAAACAAGACTCGTCGGAAATCACCTAACCAAAAAGGATCTTGGCCTACTACATCGTGAGAAGGCCCAGCAATTGATTCAGAATATGTAACAAGAGTTTCTTCAGAAAGATGAAATCGTCCTGAAGGTCGTTCAGCACGACGAATGCGATAATCGTCTATAGTATTGGTAATTCGAAATTCTGCAAGAGGATCAGTGGGTTCTACTTGTGGAGGTGGTGTAAAAACTTCTGGGACGTCACCAATGTCCACGTGTGGTAGAGTAACAAGGGGAATTTCACCCAGACGAGGAGAGTCCTCAGGGGTACCCTCAGGTGTTGTTGTGTGCAAAGGTTGTGAAGCTTCCGGATGTTCTGGAGACAAACCTTGCATCCTACATGAACGTCTTGGGGGAGAAATTGCAAACAATAAACCAACTCCCCAAGGAAAATTCTATGGTCAACTTCGAGGAACAAACAACATGCCCTAGTAAACAAAATCTAGAAGCAATCACCAAGCAAACAATACCTTCCAATACCGAAGCCACTAGTTGGTGATGAAATCCAACGTCGCAACAACGAGATGAGAAGGGGCGGGGCTAGGATGGAAAAGTTACAATGACGACCTGCTTAACAGAATTATGCCCTGGTGCAAGCTCCCACACATAATCGTGGGTATACCCTCCAAGGAGCCCGAGTGAGTTTGATCAACGTCGATTCCAGGTACCGTGAAGACTTTCCCCTCCACAGTCACCTTGGGTAAGAACCTAGAGAGATAAGCCACTAATGTCACCACAAACAACAGTACAACCTGGGGAAACGGTCGTCAGTCCGATCCACACGCAAAGGTAGGGTATCTAGCCCGAAATCAACTCAAAGGCTTCCACTCATAATTGTGGGTATACCTCTGAGTGACCCCCGTAATATGTGCAATCTCTACACCGATGCCAACAAAGCAGGGTTAGTAACTCTACCAACATCAATGTGACCTAATGCTTGACCCTTGTGTTAGAAGGGCTTCCCAGGAAAATATGCTGCCAATGGAATTTTACACTCCCTAACTCAAGATTCTATTGTGTGTTTTTGAGCTTTTGGAGAGTGTGTCTCTCTTCCTACTCCAAAGCACTAGCCTAGCTAAATGTTGGTGTAAAATATCCCTAGAAAAGAGTTACTAGTTCAATTTTAATATTACGCAATGTTTTTACAGGTTGTTGTTTACTCAAAGGCAATGGAAATGAAACTCGTGATGTATTACTCTGACCCAAATAATGCAAGGATATAATGAAATAGAATTTGTTTCATTCAATGAATCCTAGTTATGGGAGAGAGAGAACAATTTCCGAATCAAACTCAATACTACAATGCAAATGCAATGCTCAATTTCCTTTTAGATGCCAATGCAAACAATCATGTGTCAATGAACAATTTCAATGTCTTTTTCAAAACTTCAATACTCTTAAAACTTTGATTTTCAATGTTCTCACAAAAAGAAAAAACAAAACTTGAAAGAAAACATGCAGTTCACTTTCCAAGAAGAACTCTGAATAATGAGAAAAGAAAACCAAATTATAAAGACTCAAACAAACAACCCAAGCCAATACTTTCAATGAAAGCAAAAACAAAAAGCAAACCAAGGAGCTTCTCAATGTAAATGAAAAATTTGTCCTTTCGAACCCACAAGTACAAGAGAAACACCAAACACTCAACTCTCAACCAATCCCTGGTTCTTAGGAAGTTAGATACACTCAACTCCAGAAGTCAGAGAAAATGACAATGCCAACGAAAGCTAAGAAATGAAAGTCAAGTTTCAAAGGCAAGAAAACCTAGAAAACCTAGATCAGTTCCAGCAAGCCAATGATAGCAAAAGATATGCAAGTCACTGATTCAACAAGCCAAAGAGGTCCAAATCAACATAAGTGAGTTATTGACAGGGTCAAAACTTAAATTCAAAAAATTTCAAAAAACTGTTCGCAGGCTCGTGTGGAACACAGTGCGAGAAACTATGGTTCTCGCAGGCCACTTTGATGCAGCATGTGAACTATCCGCACTGAAATGCATATGCAGGGTGCGAACAATCAAGTTTCTCGCAGGCTGCTAATGGACACAGTGCGAGAATCCCTGAAACTAATGAAAAATTTGAAAGAGCAAGCAAAAATCAATTTGGATTATAGACCCAGAAGGTCTCTCAGGGTATCCTGAGGACTCAGAGACAGACAAATCAAGAGAAAAAATGCAAACAGAGCAAATGGCCACAGAAAGTTCAAAAAACCAAAAAGACAAAAGGGATAGTTCCCCAGTGGATTCGCCAATTTTTTTATTGGATAATTCCGTAAGTGCGGACACAAACCGACCTCCCTAGATCCACCTGGTATGTAGAACAAAATAGGACAGAATAATACACTTTCCCTAGATCTAGCCTATTGAATGAACTAAGAGATAAGGGCTATGGACATACCTTATGAACGCTTTCCTTAGATCTCTGTTGTTCCCAGCTTCGCTTCAATGCTCTCGTCTCATCCAGATCACAACAAAACAAACCAATCGAAGTAAAGACAAGTTAAGACATTCAATGACTAGTCTATACATATGATCAAGGAATTATGTAATAAAGTGACATCATCTTTATGGGAAAGGGACATATTTCTGTATTGAATTAATTGAAAGAGAAACTTACAACCTGAGCCTTGATTTCATAGGTCTCCTTTCGATGGCTTCTAGCTCTGACACACACACTTGCTCATGCATGAATAAAATCAACCACATGTGATGACCTTGTTGTTGTCCCTTGCTGCTGTAGCATCAGTCCTCCATACAGTCTTGCACTAATTCTCTAATCAAACTCTTGCTAACTTGCTGCTAGCTGAACTTCTTCTTGCTTAACCCTTTCCATGAGCAATCTCCTCAATATATAGGAAGAGATAGATTAGTTACTTGGATAGGGAATGATCCCAAGATATCTAGAATGATAGTACTTGAATAACCACTCGAAAGCCAACTCATCCTTTTAGAATATTCCCTTCTAGAAGATTCGATATCTTTATCTTTTTCCCTTTTAAAATCATGTCCACACCCTAACCATGAGTACAGTGTGGGAAGTTCGCACCCCAGCTTAAGGTAGCCTGCGGGAAATAGGCATTCCCACAGGTGACTGTATAAGCAGCCTGCGAACATGTTTCAAAGTATGAATTTTGGAAGAAGACAACTGTAACTTTTCTCAGGAAAGTGTTCTTGGTAAAGAGCTTGATTTTCCATCATCATGACACCATCACAATGACCAAATTTGTGGATAACAATCTTGTAGACAGAAATAAATTTGTCAAACTGTACCAACAATCTATACCAAGACAAGTATATCAACTATGCACAACATAACCTATTACCTCAAACTGTCTCATCAATATCATCATCCAAATATGATCTACTCACAAAGATCAATCATCAAGTCAACTCTCAACCATATGCACAATATCACCAAGTTAACCAACAAGATACCTCTAGAAATACAGCATACTATCCATAAACCAAATACCATAAACCCTTACACAAGACCATGTGCCAAAACCATACCTTTAATCTTATCGCAATCATCAAGACCTATACCATACCGTACAAAAATTGGAAAAATTCCAATATTCAAATCTGATGTGGTTACTAAATTGCCATCTTTTTGTAGCTGACAAATGTGTTGCGTGATTCTGCTACCACGATTCTGCTGGCATGAGTTTTCCGCGACGATCTTGTTGTGAATTTTCTTCTGTGCATTTTCTGCCATGATTTTTTTTCTATGATAATACCTACCCAAATAACCTTTCACAAATAGATATTCAATATGCTCAAAGATCATTCCCATAAGAGACCCTTGCTCTCTTATTTATACTTCTCCAAGTAGCTTCCTCTATGGTTTATCTTCTAACCAACTTACCTAACTTCCTTCATTTGGGGCTAACCTACTTCTAACCACTTTGTCCACTTACAACCACTTAATCCACAAAAATTAAACTCTCCACTTCTAGTTCCAACTAATTTAATTTTTATTGTTTTCTTGTTGCAACCACTTATCCCATGACTAACCAATTTGACCGGTCAACTTCTTCTACAAGATTCTAGAATAATTTGACTTCTTTGACCTCCTATGGGCTTCTATATTACTCTTGAGGGTTCTCCTACTGTACATGGCCATAAATCTCTATCCATGAGGAGTTATGTGATGCTCCACATATCATAAAATATGACATGACATGTAATATTCATATATAATAGTTTCTCCTACAAATTCATTTATCTTCATTACATTATTCCTCAATAAAACTTGGGTTCCCTAACCACACTATTGGTCTACTCAACCACCTAACCATTTGGAATTCACAAAGCATCTTCTCGTGAGGGATTTCTCCATAAGGGGACCACTTTGAGAACTTTATCTAAGATATTCTTCCCATGCGGGAGTTCACCATAAGGGGACCACTTTTTATTTTATCTATTTGGTTCTTCCTATCAACCAAGACATGAAATCAATGATACAACTCCCTTTAATATCAACACATCATTATGACATCACTTGACATAAACCCTTTGAGAACAATTACATCAATGACCATATAACCAATAATCAATATATCAATGATACAAACACATCAACCCTTTGACATCAATTACAACATAGTACAACAATATCCCCCTTTGGAATTGATGGAAACACCAACATTGATGTCAACACCTATCATTTATGGAAACAATTGGACATGGAAATGCTCATTCTCCCTCTGTGATCATAACTCCTCATCAATATTCATCTCACCACATCAATGTGACTATATATCCCCCTTTGAAATCAATGGAAAAGGGTTGTTCTCTCCTTGGGGATTCTCCCCCTTCCTGGTCTCTCCTTTTGGATTCTCCCCTGGTCTGGATGCCTTTGAGATTCCTTTGAATAATGTGTCCCCCTTTGGACAAGGGATACCACTCTGATGAAATGTTGATGGCATGGATGCCAATCATATCTCCTCCCAGAATTATGCTATTGAAACCAATCATGGGAAGAAGAATAACTTCCCCTGTGGGTATGTCTCCCCATATCTTCTCTATAAGATGAAAAATATTCTACCACTGCAATATGCTTCTATTGCAAATGATACTTCTCAACTGGAACATAGATCAACTACTCAAGAATGATTTTTCCTTCCTATTATGATCCTTGGACCTATCCATGTATCAAACTTGTGCCATACCATACATCATGAATTAAAATATATTTCAACAATGAATAGAGAATCATGGACAAAACATCAACCATGTACATCCTATTTCATACTATGTTCCAACCATGTACAACCTATCACATATTATGTGCCAACCAGGAACAACACCCATGTACAACAATACCATACAGTATACCATAAGATATCATCCATAGAGTGTATCAACCATATGCCAAAAACATGTGCCAATTGTGTACCAACCATATTCCTCTACCAACATGACAATCACATGCCTCAAACAAGTTTCATATCACTCTTGATATGCCTCTACCATGAACCAAGTTCCACAACCATGTATCTCAACCATCAATATATCATCCAAGCATCTCAATTATATCATCCCATACATCATGTACCAAAGCAATTGCATCAACCATGAACAAAACCTCAACAAGATGAACCACAATCAAGATGTGTTCTCATACATGTATTCCATATAAATCATAAACCATGTGCCAATACTACTAGAAAGTTCCTCAACCAATGTACCAAGTATGTATCAATCATGCATCAACTATAGATCAAGCTATGACTCATCAATGATGTACAACATAACCACCTCATCAACTCATCAACTACATGCCTGAATATGTAGCTCAACTGCATTCCAAATACATGCACCAAGACATCCAACAAATATACCTCTAACAATACATCATACGATATATCAATGGATCTCACATATGTACCATCCATGTACCATGATATATCTACCTCAAAAACCATTCACTATAGCAAGTACTAAGCAGCCAATAGTACCTCTAAACATGTACTAAGAGTGTACCTCAAAATATCAATGATATATCTCTAGCTATCATCACATCATCATGATATATCTCATAGAAAAGGTGCCATAACATCACTAAGAACATAACCAATAGTATACCTTATCAAGAATTCATCACTCCACACACTAAAGTTTGTACCATGTATCCAAGATAGATAAGCTTCAACACTCAACCACATTTGATCACCATACATACATCAAAAACACATGCAAGCATATAATAATGAAAACTTGCAAAAAACCATGTCATACCCTGAAAACAGAGTTATACCATCAAACCATGTTGCAATTCATCTATACACTCCTCCTCTTGAGGATTTTTCCATAGGTGCACGGCCTGTTCTACAGAAAAATCATGTATGTATGCGACCTTTCTATTGGTCACATAGCATATGTACATGAATTCTCCCATAGTATCCCGTGTATGCTTCATAAAGAGTGAATCTTTCTTGATTATGCATTCCTTTATTCATGTTTGGTTTTTCAATATTCTTCATCCACTTCCGAGAGTGTCCTAATTTCTCTATACTTGTACTCTGAGCTTTCATCCTTTCAATATTGTCTTCCTTCCAAGTTACAAGTGCTCTTCTTTCCATTTTATATTAAGCACTCCTCATTGACCATCTCCTTCTATTCCAAAAATCCTGATCTTTGTGGTCAAACCCACTGCAACTGTAACATCTTATGGTGTGACAATGTACGGCAATGTGTCCCACTTGATTACATCTCCAAAATCTTAGTATGTTATGGAATCTTCCAACATATTTCCTTTCATAATTTCTGCAATCCAAATCTTTTTGGCCATATTCATTACATGATAAGCAGTGACCATGAAAAACATTTTCATACCTTTTCCTTGGTGTCCACCTTGAAGGTATCTCTCTTTTGAATTTGATTTGAGGTGTAAATATGGATTCTTGGTGTTCCTTTCTTTGTTCTTATGAAAGTTTCCTTTCTTTGTGTAGGTGATTGAGTTTCATCTTTGCTTCCACTTTTTGAGAATGAAGGACTTACCTCATGCTTCTTAGAAGTGCTAGCTTCAATGTGTGAAACATCCTTGTTGTATCCAAGACCTGATTTGTCATTTGATGATCTTTGACTGTCTAATATTTCATCCAAGATTGTTGAGTTGTTCATGAACTTGATATGAGTATTTTACTTCTCTACTTTCTTTCTAATATAAACAAATTCTTCTTCTATCTTATGGCATGATTCTTCCTTTTCATTTACTTGATTCTTCAATAATTATTCTATCCTTTTGTCTTCTTCAATTTGGGTCTTCAAATTGACATTGAATTCAAGGATTTTTCTAAGATCATCATCTACCTTCTTCTTTTCTTCTTCTTGATGAATTATTTCCTTTTTAAGTCTCTTGATCTCTTCTTCTTTTTCTTCTAATTGAGTCTTTTTGCTTTCTTCTTTTTCTTTGAGCATTTTCTTTAGTTACATGGTATGTCTTGGGCACTTTTCTAGGATGTCCCCGGTGTATTTTTCAATATATTCAAAATGAATTGAATAATGTCATATTTCCATGCTAACATCGCCTAACTCAAATAAAAAATTTATTTAAACTTCAACAAATCTTCCTCTTCATCTACACAAACTTCTTGTATATCTTGTTCTTTATTTTCAGGAGAGATTTCAACATTATCACACATAAATTATTGCAATCAAAATTTTTTGGAGATCATTTACCTTCATTTTAATTGATGGAGTTGTCTTGATATATTTTCTCTAGCTTCATCCATAGGTCCTTGGCAGAGGAATGTGGTCCTATGATTTCTTTAACAAAATCTGAGAGTCCATTTAAAATGGTCTTGAGTGCTACTACATTGTTCTTCTTTTCTTCCTTTTGGGCTACACCTTTTGATTGATTCTTTGAGGGAACTGATCCACCAACAATTGTTTTCTAAACATCTGCTCCATTTGACTTCAAGTACCATTTCATCTTTATTCTCCATGCCATATAATTTGTCTCATCAAAGAATGGAACTTCATCTACATGTTCATCCATTTGTATGTCCAAAGATCTCCTTCAAGATTGTAAGGATTATAGTGAAGGTTGTTATGATACCAATTGTTGGACACACCGACCACACTAAGAGGGGTAGGGGGGGTGAATCAATGTGAGGATCATTTTACACTTCTTTTAAAACTTTAGTTAGCAATCACCATTTACTCAATATTTCAATTCACCCTTAGTTTCTTGCATGTAAACATATCTCAACAACATACATCAACAATAAAGAACTTTGAATCATCACAATAATGAACACAAAGAGCACAAAATATATGTTTAAGCTTTTGTATTATATGTTATAGGAGACTACACTCTAAGATTTTATCAGCACCAACTGAAAACAGAATCAACTCAAAGAGAGCACCATCTCTCAATTGCAATACCCATCCTGCATATCTCAGCACCAACCGATATGTGAGGAATCCAACCCTCAAGTATAAGACCCAACATGTACACATAAAGCAATCTATCAAACTATACCAACAATATATACCAAGACAAGTGCATCAACTATGCACAACACAACCTGTCACAACAACCTGTCACCTCAACCTGTCTCATCAATATCATCATCCAAATATGATCTACTCACAAACATCAATCATCAAGTCAACTCTCAACCATATGCATAATATCACCAAGTTAACCAAAAATATACCTCTAGCAATACACCATACTCTCCATAAACCAAATACCATAAACCCTTACACAAGACCATGTGCTAAAATCATACCTTTAATCTTGTAGAAATCATCAAGACCTATACCATACCATGAAAAATTGGAACAATTCCAATATGCAAATATGATGTGGTTACCGAACTGCCAACTTTTGTAACTGCCAAATTTGTTGTCACGGTTTTGTTGCCACCATTCCGTTGCCGCGATTTTTTTGTCGCGATTCTTCTTCCACGATTCTGCTGTCGTGATTATGTTTCCATGATTTTTATGTTGCGATCTTGCTACCGCAATTTTATTTTCACAAATTTTTTGTCGCAAATATTCTACCATGATTTTTCTGCCGTGAATTTGCTGCCACAAATTTTTTGCCTCAATTTTTTTGTTGCGAATTTTCTGCCATGATTTTTTGGCCACGCTTTTTCTGCCGTGAATTTGCTGCATCAATAATAACTGCCCAAATAACCTTTCACAAATGGATATTCAATATTCTCAAATATCATTCCCATAAGAGACCCTTTGATCCAAGTGGAATCGGTGACCACCCACCTATTCCAACTGGCTCAAAATAGTCTTCTGGCAACTTTGTTCTTAGCAGTTTTTTGGTTCCTAAACTTACGGGGCCATTTTGAGGGAATAAATGAATTCTTTTTCGGGATCGAGCACCTCAGTGATAGCGAAAGGATCTAATTGATCCCCCAAAATAAATCTCCTCGATGATATCCTTCCAACGCGCTATTGTTCACCCCAAACAAAGATCGTATGCCGAAGTTACGCCCCTAGGAAGTTGATACACCAAACTACCCAAAACGGGGTCCACAAAACTATTGCCTTTTCATCTTTTTGGGTTAGGGTTTTGGATTTTGTTTATGTTAAAAAGGATTTTAGAGCCTCATTTTAATCATCTTCTTTTGAATGTGAGTATCTGTCACATCTCTTCTCAGAGATAAGATGCCACCATTCTAACAAGTCCTTCACTTTGTATTTCTATAGTTTTGTACATTTCCCTCATTAATAGAAATTGTGTATTACTTTATATCTATTACTCTTGTTATATATATGATATATCTCCATTATATTATTGGCTCTCTTGCAATATCTCTATATATTTTATGTTATATCTTTGCTCTCATTTCATGCTGAAAATAATCTAGATCAGTGTTATCAGAGCAGGCTGCTCTTGATCATTTTTTAGTGGATGTCCCCGACGAGGTCTGAGTATAGAAAGTTGGGTATCAAGCTTGTCTCTCTTGAGGACAATTTCCCTCGCACGTCTAATAAACCCTATATGGTGGAAGAAAATAAAAGCAACGAAGCAAAAAATTTTATTAATCTATTGCTTGAGCAAGCTCTCTTGCGACAGAGGGGTGAAATGATGGAGAATATTTCCCACATCCTTCAACGCCTGCCAATAACAATAGGCGCTTATTCATCAAGAGACCACTTTGGAGGCACCTCACATTACAATTTACAAGTTAATTTTGATATTCTCGTATTTGAAGGACAAATAGATGAAGATGCCATAGAAAAATGGTTAAATCTGCTAGAAGGTTATTTATTTGTTCATAATTTCTCTGACAGTGAAAAGATCACCTTCACACTCCTTAAGTCTCTCCCCCATGTCAAAAATTGGTGGGAAAATTACTGGGAGAAAATTTCCACAGAGCAGTCTGGAATATATGGGGTCGAGCCCACTTAGTATTTATTTTTGGATGCGATCAAGGAACAATATTACCCTATTGGAAACTATGATGACCATTACATGAGATGGATCGCACTACAGAAAGAGAGGGTCCAAGCAGTGCTAGATTTCACCAATACCTTCCATACCTTGTGCACCAATATGGGTATCAAAGGCTCTGACTGACATATGGTTATGAAATATTGTGTATTTCTACTTAGATACATCCAAACAAAAATGGATTTCCTGGAGATTTCATCACTAGGAGTTGCCTATCAATATGTTGTCAAAATCGAGCATAAATTTAGGCACCAAAACAAAAGGGAGTTCAGGTATGCAAATCTTCAACAAACAAATCATGATAAAGAAGACCCTAAAAAACAACCTCCAGAAAACCAACGGAAGCGAGAGGAAAGGAAGGGTAATGAAAATATGAAGAAGGATATTGGAAAGTGGTGCGGTTTCCACAAAATACCCTAACACAACACTGATGGATGGTTCTCAAACAATCATTGGTGGTCGAGATCAAAGGTAAGGAGCCGAACCTTGATTCAAAATCTGATTTAGAAAATAATGGGAAAAGATAGATCATCGATGCATACCCTCCTCCTACTGTCGCAACCGCAACAATTCAACCAGAAGAACTAGAATATCCTGAAGAGGGAGAGCACCTTTTTCATTCATAGATGTGGGTGAAGGGGAGCCTGCTGCATTTTATTGTTGATAGTGGAATCCAAAATAAATGCATCTCAGGAGAGGTTGTAAAACAGTTGGGATTATTGTCAACACCATACCCGCAACCATACAACATCGGGTGGCTTTGCCAAGGATGAGACCTTCTTGTTAGAAAACAGTGCCAATATTGATACGAAATCTAGTCATTTAAGGATGAGGTATTATTTGATGTCTCCCCACTAGATGTTTGTGATGTTCTGTTGGGCCAACAATATATGTGGAAGCATCATGCAATTTATGAGTCTTGACCTTGTAGTGTCATTGTTACTCTAGGAGGTCATATCTACAGGAAACCATAGGTATTTCCATATACTATCCCACCTAAATAGTGTCGCAAGGTAGTATCTCACACTACAAAATTCAACTTCTTCGCAGTCTGTTCAAAAGGTGAACAAAAGAACACCGCAACCATTGCAGCCTCAATCCAAGCACCTTATGTCCAACAGAAGCAGGTCGACAAGATTCAAGAAAAGTAAAAGGATTCCTTCTACACACAATCATCTCATGTAGCCATACTAGTTAAAAATTTCTAACCCTTCCATCCACAAGTTTGTGATAGCCTTCAACAAGATAAACAACACAACTTCTCTAGCAAGGTAAGAAGCTCATCAAGATGCATATTCAACAAACACTTTTCCCTCTCCCTTGGGCACTCAATGCATTGGAGACCATTTCTTATTAAGGAGAAAGGATTTATCCAGGTGGATATTTATGACCACCCATATACTCCAACTGGCTCAAAACAGTCATCTGGCAAATTATTGTTTTTAGTAGTTTTTCGGTTCCTAAACTTCTGGTGCCATTTTGAGGGCCTAAATGAAGTATTTTCTGGATCAATCACCTCAATGATATCTAAAGGATTTTATTGAGCCCCAAAAATGAATCTCCTCAACGATACCTTTCCAATGAGCTATTGTGAGCCCCAAACAAAGATCGTATGCTAAATTTACGCCCCTGGGAAGTTGATACACCAAACTACCCAAAACTGGGTCCACAAAATTGTTGTATTTTCATGTTCTGGGGTTAGGGGTTTGGATTTTATTTATGTTAAAAATTCATTTAGATCCTCATTGTAATCATATTCTTGCAAATGTCAGTATCCATCACATCTCTTCTCATAGATAAGCTACCATCATTCTAGCGAGTCTTTCACTCTGTATTTCTACATTTTTGTACATTTCACTCATTAATAGAAATTGTATATTACTGTATATCTATGCCTCTTGTTATATATCCAATATATCAATGTTATATTATTGTATCTCTTGCAATATCGTTGTATATTCTTGTTTTATATCTACGCTCTCATTTCGTGTAGAAAATAATCTGGATCACCCTTGCTCTCTTATTTATACTTCTTCAAGTAACTTCCTCTAGGGGGTTATCTTCTAACCAACTTACCCAGCTTCCTTATTTTTTGGCTAACCCACTTCTAACCACTTTATCCCCTTTTTCCACTTACAACCACTTTATCCACAAATAGTAAACTCTCCACTTCTACTTGCAACTAATTTATTTTTAATTGTTTTATTGTTTCAACCACTTAACCCATGACTAACCACTTTGAATGGTTAACTTCTTCGAGGATATTCTAGAACAATTTGACTTATTTGAAATTATAGGGGATTCTATAAAATTCACAAGGGTTATCCAACTTCACATGTCCATAACACTCTAACCATGAGGAGTTATGTGACGTTACACATATCAACATAAACGACATGACATATATTATCCATATGGAATAGTTTCACCTGCAAATTCATTGATATTCATTACATTATTCCTCAATAAAACTTGGGTTCCCTAACCACACTACTGGGTGACTCATCCACCTAACCATTTGGACTTCACAAAGCATCTTCCTATAAGGGATTTCACCATAAGGGGACCACTTTGAGAACTTTATCCAAGAGCATCTTCTTGTGAGGGATTTCACCATAAGGGGACCACTTTGGAGTTTATCCATTTGGTTCCTCCTATAAACCATGACATGAAATCAATGATAAAAATCCCTTTAATATCAACACATCATTATGACACATATTGACATAAACCCTTTGACAACAATTACATCAATGACCATATAACTAATAATCAATATATCAATGATACAAACACATCGCTATGGAAATACTTGAAATCAACCCTTTGACATCAATGACTACATAGTTCAATAAGTACTCTTATGGTGACTAGCTGGAAGTTAAGAAAATATGATGAATATAAGGAAGTAGATCAAAGACTCTATATATTGATGATTGACATCCTAATCTATGTGATAGCCTCAAGACCATATGTGATGAAAGCATTTGGACATGTTGCAATATTTCAAGCAGCACCGATGGAAACTCATGTTATGGCAGTAAAGAGGATCATCAGATATATCAAAGGAACAACAGAATTTAGATTGTGTTATATGAAAGAGAATGAGATGACTATGGTCTCTTACATAGATGCAGATTGGGAAGGAAGCATTGATGATAGAATAAATACTAGTGGAGCAACCTTCTACTTGGGTGATTGTATGATGCCATGGTTAAGTAAGAAGCAATCCTCAGTATCCTTGTCTAAGATAGAAGCATGATATATTTCAGAAACAACATGTTGTAATCAGGTCCTTTGGATGAACAAAACACTACAATACATAAAAGTAAAATATGATGAGCATATTTCAATATTTTGTGACAATACCAGTGATCTAAGTATCTCAAAAAATCTAGTGATGCATTTCAAGACTAATCATATTCCTATCAAGTTCTACTTTCTACAGGAACACGTCACATAAAATAATATCAAGTTGGAGTATATTGGGACAAAATAACAGATTGAAAATATCTTCACCGAATATCTCCCAAGGGATACCTTTGAGTATCTTCGACAGAAACTAGGGGTAGTTTATACCCCATAGTGATTTACACAACATCTTTCAAAGAATATAGGGGGAGAGAAATCATCAGGGGGAGTTACACTTTTCCATTGATGTCAAAAGGGGAGAGAAAGAGAAAGAATGAAGATAAGGGGATCAATGATCACAGGGGGCGTATAAGTGTTTCCATCAATGCCAAAGGGGGAGATTGTTGGAAAATTGGTTATCACCGATTTCAACCCTAGAATAAGTCCATAATTCCCTATATGTGATGTGTGCATTTGAATAATTATCAAAAGTGTTCCCATTAT
This sequence comes from Picea engelmannii, assembly GCA_009831015.1. Taxonomy (NCBI): domain Eukaryota; kingdom Viridiplantae; phylum Streptophyta; class Pinopsida; order Pinales; family Pinaceae; genus Picea; species Picea engelmannii. The sequence continues at coordinate 74,724 of ML786098.1, forward strand.
GGTGTATATTTAAGCATGTCCATCATGGGAAGACACTTTGAAGAAGTATAAAATAATCCATAGAAGTAGTTAAGAAGCCTTGAAGGTGTGGTCGTGACACCTGAAGTTTATTGAGGAAAAATAGGGTGAAGGACATTGAAAATGGATGCAAAACCTCATTGGATTGATAGTCCTCATCAAGTTGTTTCCAATGGTAGGTGGCATGCCATGGGAATTCTCATAGTTGAGAATTTATGCCCTCTTAAAGATGGCTCTGAAAGAAATTGAATAAGCCCCAGATATAAGGACAAGAGGTTGAAAGATAGCTCCAAAATTAATTAAAGGAGAAAATTTGTTGCAAAAAATAAGTTACGAGTCTATTCTAAGATCAAGTAAACTAGTTACTTGGAAGGGTATACATACAAATCAAGAACCTATCATGTATATTCATCAAATCAAGGATGTGGTTTGTTAGCGAAAGTGAAGTAGCGGATTTGTGCGAAGGAGAGAGAGTTCTTGGAGCCACAGATTGGAGAAGGTTTTTTTTATAAAACCCTAATTGAGAAGACTCCCACGAATCAAGCATGGGGTGTCCCATGAGGCCCCCAATGGTTGTCATAGTATCGTCACATGAGGCCCAACCTGTTGCTTAGTCTAGTCCCACAAGGCTAAGGAAAGTTTTGATGAAGGGATTCTTCTTGATGTTGAAGTTGAGAAATGTATGAATATATGATATCTCATGCACCAAGTTTTTCACATCTTGAAAGGTATGTTATTCTATATATTTTGAGGATTTTATCTTGGAGGTTGTGGCATATGATTGAGGCATATCTTGGACATATTAGCACATGATTGAGGTACATATTGGATATTTTGGCACATGTTTAAGGCACATTTTGGGCATATTCTTTGAGACATGGTATAATCTTTGAGGCACATATTGGATGTCTTGTCACATGGTTTGATGCATATCATGGTGTTTTTTAGCACATGATTTGGAGGATATTATTAGAGATCTTGGCATGAGTTTTATGTGGTTGTATCAGTTTTGATGATAATGATATATCAATATTAGTGACAACAACAATGACAAGTTGATTCTCCTATTTATATTCAATGGAGGAAGGAAGGGGAAAGGAAAGGGAGTTGTATCTTCCTTCAGGTTGGAGCCTCCTTCTAGTTGGATCTAGAGAATATAGAGAGTTGTATATTCCTTCAGGTTGGAGCTTATAAACAGGGGGTTGGTGCCCCCTTCTAGTTGGTGTTGGAGAATTTTGGAATTTGGTGCTTCCTATGAATGTAATATTTTGATATATAAGAAATCACTCTGTGGTTTTCTCCCATTTGGGTTTCCACGTAAAATTCTTGTGTATTGTGTATTTTTGGATATATTTTTATGGTATCTTAAATGCAATCATAAGTAATAAATTGTTGATATATTAAATGCTTACATATTGTGATTAAAAGTGGTAAAAAGTGCCTAATATTGATTCACCCCCCTCTCAATATTAGTGAATTCTGACTCTAAAAGTTGTTAAATGTGCTCTTCCCACTCTACCTTACTCTATTCCCATTGGATTCTATATATGCATTTCCCATGTTGACATGTAAATCTCTGATTTCATTCTCATGCATAAAATATCCTCAGGCATCCTTCATATATCTAGTCCTCATACATGAACCATATATTCTTTCATGTATCTCTAATTCTCCAAAAATGTGCATGCAACAATTCTTGTTATACATATTGTAAAATATTTTGTTAATTAGGTTATAGGCCATTATTGATCTCAATTTATGAAGAACACCAATGCACTAAGAAAAATTATGATTCTTTAGAAACATTCCTCTCTGAATCACCTTTCCAATTATTATACTCATGCCTCATTCTGATTTCTAAGTGAAAAGTTACAAGCTTCTGAAGTTTGCAATTTCCACTCATTTGTGATTTGTTTTTATTGATGCAATTTTTCCGAGAGATCATTTTTTCCCTCTGTAATAGAAAATATGTCAAGAATCAAGAAAAAATTTGGATTGGGAATATATAGAATTATGATTGTGAACACATATCAAATATTGGATTTGGAATCCAATGCTCCGTTCAAATTCTTTATAAATATGGAATTGACGACTTTGCACTTTTGCACTTTATCCAGACTTAGAATTTTTTTGCCAAAATTGGGTATCTCTTAGAGGGAGAATAACTAGAAAAAAATCCCTCAAGACAAAGTTTTCCAAATTGATGAGTATATAAAATGTTGACTAAATATAATTTTCAGGATTGGTGATCTAGGGTCCCTTTTCTCCTCCAAAGTTTTCAAAAATCCCCCAAATGCGCCCGACAATTGTGGATTTTTCCCTAGTTGAGTATCCCTACACAATCCCCTTTTCAATTTTTCCAGGAGCCCAAATGGGTATCTCCATGCCTGATTTTTGAGCTATCTATCAAAATTTCATATTTATCTAGGCCCCTAGTTACTGATCACAACCAAGATATTTAAAAATCATTAATTCACATTGTCATAAAATTAAGCCAAAATTAGCCAATGGCCCTCACTGGCATTCTTGTAGCCCTCATCACTGTGGACATGTTAGGGACCTAACATCCCTAACCCCTCACGTAGGTGGAATAAAACTTTTTTTGTAATAAAGGAAAACATTAGTTAATAAGGCCTATTTAATAATGTGAACAATTGTAATGTAAGAAGACTTAATAGAAGTTTTCTCTTCTAGAAATGTCTTCCTCTAGAATGTTCTTTAGAAGACATAATTAGTATAAATATGAGTAGAAGGAATGAAAAAGTCTTATCTTGAGAATTTTTGTAATAGAGCTATGTTTTGTTGGATGTTTCCCCCCTGAAGAGGTAATGTAATACCCCTAGCTCGAACCCCAACTATATATATATATATATATAAGAATAAGCGAGTGATTTGTTGGTACCAAGTCTTGGATTCAGTTTTGTGCACACATCCTATAGTTTGGTGATTTCGTGAGGATTGTGCATCTAAGAAAGAACACACACATTTCATAGATTATCATGCACTTATGTAAGTGTGCGATGATTGTCCACCAAAGGAAGAGTGTGCACATCCCATAGTTTTGTGCACACTCGATTAAGTGCATAGGTTTGAGGCTAGAGAGCATTTGTATATATGATTGGGTTTTGAGGCTAGTGAGTCTGGATGAAAAAGGCCAGTGTGTCTATATTATAAATATAATCAACTCAATATTGTTAATATATTCACATAACTATGCGTAGACTCAACTCAGACGAAAAGAGACGAGGGGGTTAAACTCCATGGAAAAGGAAAAAGAGGGAGCTTAAGTCAAGGGAATATTTTATTAATATTTTTGAAAGTCCAATTTATGGATATGTATTTATCCTAAGTTTTGAAAGGATGGGAATGGGTCACCAAGTGGATAAAATCTAGTCCTGAAGGTGGTAACTGTCAAGTGATAACCATGAAATATATATTTTTGGCCTTAGTGTAATTCGGGGGGATTATCATTCATTCTAGGATCATCAGACGAACTTCCTCTACGAAGAAATACATATTTTGTTGTAACTTATTGCCATTTCTTAACCCTATGATTGCGAATAATTATTATTCCCAATCATTGCACTGTGGAAGCCCCTCTATGCTTAAATAATACGAGTGAAGGGAGCTCTAATTGGACAATTCATAAGGCACAATACTTGCTAAGGTTTTGCAAATGGGGTAGAAAGCTAAGTGGGCTTGATTGTGGGGAAAAACTCCACAGTTAAGCATGCTTGAGCCAGAGGCATTTTGGGATGGGTGACCACCTGAGAAGTCCTGGTTACCAGGTGCAAGCCCCGAAAGTGATGATTGATGTTATGCAATTCATTTCTTTGGTTTAAATCCTATTTCTTCACCCCTGTGAGAATCACCCAATGCAATGAGTGCTAAGTGGACTATTCAAATCATGATAATTATTGGTTAGTTGTGACTAATACTCATCGATATGGGTCATAGATTAATCACTTACACTACGCAGTTGATCCTGAAAACAATATCTAATACTTGCTATTGTCAAAGAGGCAGGTTGTTAGGCCCATGAGCATTCTCTCCCACTGAGAGATTTTATATTGAAGAGGTGGGTTGTTAGACTCGTGGGAATTCTCTCCAGGTGAGAGTTTGTTGGGAATTGTTCCCTGGTGTTCTAGGCATTAGATATAGGGTTCTGAGACTTCCTTTCTGGAATTTTTTTGAAGCCCCGGAAGGGAAGTGGGGCAGTCGAAGGACTGTTGAGCAACAAAGGGGCACACTTATTGGGGTGGGAAAAACATGTGGGGAATGAGGGAATGTAGGCTAGTTGCAATAGTCAACATCTTTTACCAAGTATTTTGCTAAATATCATACCATAGCCTAGAAATATGAACCCTTTTTTTGTGGAGTTTAAGCCCCATATTGGGGCTGACCTGTCATTGAAATATTATGAGAAACATAGTCTATGGATGGGAGAAACATTTGAGTACTACACACAATTGGTAAATTTCATAAAATATAATTGTTCTTCATAGGCTTGTTTAATTACTATGTGCTCTAATGTTCATATTTTTAAATGGGTTTATCTTCCTCTAAGAAATTGCATCTGAATGTTGTGGTTAATTTTGTGTAATGTTATTGCATATGTGTGTGTGTGTGTGTTTGTGTGTGTGTGTGTGTTTATTTTTCCTATATGTTGCAACATATGTGGGAATGAGAGTTATAAGTGTTTCTTGTTAGCTAAATGTATGATTAATCTATATAATATTGTTGCACATGAGAAGTATTACAATTATTAGGAATTCATGTTAAGTTAAACTTTGTGGTATGGTTATAAGATACCAAGGCAAGGTATGAATCATTGAGCATACAATGAAGTGATTTGTGTGCATAAAGGTGATTGAATCTGCAAGGAACATTGAATTGATTGAATGCACAATAGTATCATGTGTGAAGAGTGTTTGCATGCACATCAATATATATGTGTTCTGGAGGGATAAGCACATAGAAGCTTTGTGACATTTATTCCAGTCTTATAATCATATCAAAAGAAGTATACATGTAGAGAGAGACTCAAATTAGGTCTGGGAACAATACCTTAAGGTTTTGCACAATTATTTCGGCCTACTTGTAACAGGGAGCATTATAAGTAGTATCCGAGAACTAGGAATTTTTAAGTAGCATGGTCCAATAATGAGCTTGGGATGCTACAAATAATATACTAGCGAAAAACGTTGAGGTTCTAGTGAAGTGGCCCAGCTTGGGAGGATGGGGACATTACTTATTGGTATCAAAGAAATTGGTTCAACACTGGACTTGTATGGGCCATATATCAACATGAAATAGATATCTATGCTAAGTATTGGTGCCGCACAGTGCATATATTATTGTGCACAAAAAACCACAAATGCGCGGTATAGAGTTGTGATGTGTGAAAAAATAGGGATGTGCAGGTGTTCACACTAGAAATTGGACATCAAAATAACCCAGGGGAAAAGAAAAGAAAGGATTCTGACAAAATTTGCATAAATTTCATAAAATTTTTGCATTAATTAGTCTAAAAAATCTTGTTGACTGCACTTTTTGTAGAATTAACAACAATTATTTAAAGACATGATCAACACAAAGATTAAAAGCATAAAAGGTTTGTAGAGAACCTACAGTCAGGATGAATAAATGGGAAGGTTGTAAGCTACTATGAGTATTGAAGGTACAAAATCTAATGGACATTGGGAAGGATTAGAAGAGAGAATGAACTTGGTAGAGACCATAAAATTTTGCAAAAGGACATCCAATGTTATAAATTTGAGGGAAGAAAAACAAAAAGTGTTGAAAGGTATCTCCATCACTCTCCAACATATTCAGCTGGGAGAGCACACAATAGCTCGATCCCATCCCCTATCAGGAGGAATAAGAGAAGGACTGGGGTGGAAAAGATACAGGGGGGGAATGAATAAGATCAAGCCTCCTACTTTTGATGGTGAGAATAAGAAGGATGAGGATGCAGAGACATGGATCTTGGGTATGAGGAAATACTTCTAGTTGCATAATTAATCCTCGCAGAAAGAAGGGATAATTTCCATTTATCATCTCGAGGGGAAAGCATCAATGTGGTGGTATCAGTATGTGAAAGTGAAACACATTGATGAGAATAATATTACTTGGAGGGAATTCAAGTGATATTTTGAAAATAAATATTTAACCAAGCACTACTATGATAGGAAAATGAAGGTGATCTTTGAAATCAAGATTGGAAGCATGAACATAGACGAGTACGAAAGGATATTTTTAGATTTGTTGAAGTATGTTCCTTTTATCAAGGATGAAAAAGTGAAGATTCAAAGGAACCTGAGTGGGATTTCATCATTAATTATAGATAAGATACAATATGATGATCCCAGGAATTTGGAGGAAACTATAAGGAGATTTGAATGTCTCTATGATCAACAAAGGGGAATATCAACTTTCCAAAAGGCTTGGGAAGACAAGATGAAAAAAAAGGTGGAACGAAAGAAGAAGGGAACTAAGACACTATTTTTTAGAAATATTGCGCAAAGAAAACCAACTTCCAAGGATCCTAGAGTGATTGAGGAAATGGAAACAAGACCAAGTGATCAAAATCTAGACTAGGGGGCAAAATTTTGCCCAATTTTCAAAGTGCTCAGATTGAGACGAAAACAGTGCCATTGCGTCCGTCTCGTTTTCCTGATTCCGGCGGTATATTTATTTTCGCAAATGGAGTTCGTATGGAGGAGATATCGCGATTTGACCGCCAAGTCAAACAGGGAAAAATTTGGGATGCTGACTGTACCTGTTCGTATAGTCCGTATGGCCACGTGGAGGTCCGTACCATCATGCTGACGTGGCAGAGAAAGGCATGGCGCATTGTTATTGGCTGGTGGTTGTCCAATCATGTGATGACACGTGTTGTATTGGAAGCAAATGAGAAGAGGGCATGTGGCCCAATGCTTGGGCGCCACGTGTCCCTCATTTGATTGGCTCATATTTTGCTTTGTAAAAATAATGGAGGCTGCGGGGTTCGACCCCCGGACCTCCCACAACACAAAGTTTTCACAATGCTCTATTAACCATTAAGCCACCCGATGATCCTTGTTAGCTATACCATTAAACATATATTTATGTTTGCAATATGTGTTATGTGGAAAAGGGCACGGGCCGGGGCTTAAGCCCCGACCCTTGGTTTCATTATAACACATATGACCCACGTATTGTTTGAACCAAATGTTTGGCGCGCGAATCATATATTATATTTTGTATTACAATACATTGTAATGTATTTGCATATATGTTATGTGTTGGCGCGTGGTTTTGAACCCGCGACCCATAATACATATTGCGCGCGGTTATATATTTCCGTGGGTTTTGTATTACATAACCAATGGTTTAACCGTGAGCGGGAAATGCATGGTTGTGGAAGTTTTAAAATGGTCAAACGATTTTTATGCCCATCCTGTGGTTGCGTGGGTAATATGACCAAGTGTCGAGGCGGTTAAGGGCTGGAGGCGCCCTAACCGTTCTACGGTTTGGACCGGTGTGTGGTTGGGTATGGGTCTTGGTTTTTCTGCTTAAATGAGCATGTGTGCCAAGTTATGTGAACAAGGGTGCGATTTGTAGAACCAGTTCCAGCAAAGCTTGAAGGAGAAAAATGGAGGAGGCCTAACTTCTTCATCTTTTGGCTGATTGAGGTGCCGTAAAAGCCCAGCCAAGGGTTTTTGGACGTGTTGGATCCATTGGTTCCGTTTTTACAGCCATTTGAAGACTTCTTCAGCAAGTTTTTCACCGTTGAAGTTCCAGGAAGCTCCAGGGAGCTTGAAGCCCTCTTTGATCGAGGACATGGTTTGGTGAGCCTATGTCTGTTTTCTGTGATTTAAATATCATGTTTGGCTAATTTCTATTCTATGAACACATTGGGATAGGTTTCAGAGGATTTTGAGGACTTTTACAGGTGTTTTTTCCAAAGAGAAGCTCAGGGAAGCTTATGGCCACATGTAGAAGAGGTCATGCCCGGATGAGCCATGATCCGTTTTCAGAGTTCTATTAGTCGTTTTTGGGGTTTTTATGTGTTCTTATCTCAATGGTGCAGTTTTTTTTTCCATTGGAGTTGAGCAGCAGCTTGTAAAAGAACTTTTGACTAATTAATCCCAGAGAGCCAAGTCCATTATGGAGGCTCAAGGAGATGTAGCCCGAAGGGGGGTGAACTCCTTTATCATGTTGTTCTTGTTGTGCGTTTGATGGTTTATTTGCTACAAGTTGTGTTGATGTGTTTTCATTGCAAGTACATATATAACCATTTAAAATAACATTTTCTCTCACATAAGCATTTACAAGAAGATACATGCACATTTAAAAGAAGAAGCACGAACTTAACACATAAGTTTATTTTGCATATTTATACACATGAAGCAAGGTCCTGTAAAGTTTATTTTAATGAAGTAGGGGTGCTTCCATAGCATAACAAGTCAGCCTTCTATTTTCAGATCAGGTGGTATCAGAGCATAAGTTTGTTTCACTCATGTGTTTGCCATTGATAGCTTGAAGATTTAGCTATTGGTTTTTGTGCAAGTTTTGTGTTGAAGTTTGATATCTTGCAAGGATGGCAGAAGCTTCAAGTATTGATAGTTCTCATACATTTTCATTATCTAAATAAGAGTTGGTAACTATGAAAGATTTGATGAAAGTGATATATGATAATAACATTGCCCTTGAAGAACAGTTGATGGTCATGAAGCAGGAGAAAGAACAGTTTGTGCAAAGGTTGCAAGAGATGGAGATTCAACTTCATGAGGCAAAGGAAACCCTTACTAAGTACATGCATGAACATAAGGTATGCAATGTTATTTTATCTTCTAATTCCTCTAAAGATGAATGTTTTGGTGGTTTTGAGAGTCACACAAGAGGAATAGGGTCCAATTTGTTGTTAAAAATGGGCTATGAAGGTAAAGGTTTGGGTAAGCATGCTCAAGGCATTGTTGAGCCTATTGTCGTTGAAGAGAGACCTAGGTTTTGTGGTATTGGATATGAACGGCAAGATGGAGAAAATTCCAAAGTCGAGGAGACAAGGGAAAAAGTTCCAAGGATAAACTTTGTTTCGAGTTCACTTCCTCAAGAAGGATTTAAAGGTGAAAGTTCAAGAAATTTTGTTGAAAGTTCAATCCCTTCAGCATGCAAGGTTTGTGTTCAGGATGAATGCAAATGTGAGAGTTGTGACAGTGATGAGGATAAGAACACTGTTGATGGTTTGCAGAGGAGAGCTTGTAACTCTTCAGATTCACCTCCTCAACGAGGCAATAAAGGTGAATGTTCAAGGTATAATTCTGCTTATCATTCAGTTGCATTTAATTATGTTAAGCATGATAAATTTGGAAAAAATAATCCTTGTACATATTGTGGTTTGTTTAACCATCATGTTTCAAAGTGTTGGAAAAGATTAACCGCTTTCAGGAAACTTTCTAAGCAAAGGTAGCATGAAAGGAGGATGCAAAAGGTTTGCACTCATTGTCAGAAGCGGGGTCATCTTGTTGACCAATGTTGGACGTTGCATCCAACTATTCGTCCACAGCCTCAGAAGCAGTTGGATAAGAAGATTGGAAAGAATGGAAGTGGAGA